>JAOUQZ010000027.1:7076378-7099258 GCA_028564935.1 Neosilurus hyrtlii
ATATATATATATGTGTGTGTGTGTGTGTGTGTGTGTGTGTGTGTGTGTGTGTGTGTGTGTGTGTGTGTGTGTGTAGATAGACAGATCCATACTATGAGTTTCTTTACTACTGTAATGTTACTTTAAAGTCTTTGTCTGAAATTCCTCTTTTCTGAATATTACACTACTTTAAGTGTCAGTTATTTTGTAGTGGTGTTTGTAGTAAGCCAAGCTAAGCTTCTGCTTTAGTTTACTGATTCAATGTTAGAATATTTTTTTTTATGTTTTTTTGTCAACACAAAAGTTTAGTTTTTAAAAGCAGAACTGAAATCAGTGTTTAACAGCAGACTCGGGGGTTTGGAAGGCGTTTATCAGAGAAGTGAAGCTCTTAGTCAGCAATGTAGCAGAATAGCAGTGTCAGCAAGTCGCTGTCCCTTCACAGCCAGGTGTATTATAGTCAGGACATAAAAACATGAAGATGGAATTAAAGAAATTGAAAGTCATTAAATAAATTTGCTGCTCGTGTTACTGATGGAGGTGTTAAGGCCTTAATCAGTGTGCAATTGTAAACGTGTGTTTGAGATAACGGTTTCTTGTCTGTATTGCTTGGCTGGGGATGTGATACACTGCATACTGTTTGTTCGCTCATGATGTAGTAGCTAATGAAAAATACTGAACCCTCTTTACAGCTGGCAGTCTCATCTCATGAGAACGCCACTCCAGTGAAGCTCATCCACAACGCTGCAGGTCATCTGATCGGACCTGCCAGGACCATCGGAGCTGCTGTAATAGGATACCTGGGTACGAATTCAGCCATGTTGTAAATCTCTTACTGCATATCAGTTGTTGTGGTGTGTTAGTGATTTTTAAATAGAAATATGGTTTTCTGTCTGTCCCTCCACTGCAGGTGTGAGAGCCTTTGTGCCCACTCCAGTGGCCACCACGTTGCAGTATGTGGGCGGTGCCGCCGCCATCCTGGGCTTAGTGGCTATGGCGTCAGACGTAGAAGGGCTATACGCTGCCGTTAAAGCTTTGGTGTGTGTGGTCAAGAGCAACCCGCTGGCCAGTAAAGAGATGGAGCGCATTAGAGGCTACCAGGTGAGATTTGTGTTTAAGTCTTTTATAACCAGAGTCGGACACACTGAAGAGGAGCATGTCTCTTCCCAAGATGATCAGTAGTAGAATACAATCTTGATAGTGACTCCAGTGTGAATTAGCATAAGAATGATGGGTTCTGATCATGGGTATGATGGGTAATATCTTACCTCCAGTTTGTGTGTATGTGTGTTTTTATTGAAGACAGTGATTTTTCCAGATCAACTTCTTAATCCAGGATTTTTAAAGGATTCTTTAAAGGAGAAGACAGCAAGTGTTGAAAATTAATCTTTAAAAAAACCCTCTATCCTAAAATCAGTCTCTGTGCCAAATTTTAGACTGATAGCTGCAAATTTAAAAATTGTATGGGTTGATAATTAAAAACTGAGTCTTAGGATGATGACATCACCAAGGCCCAAGTCAAACATCATTTCTTTTAGTATTTCAGGAGTTGGTGCTTAAATATATTAATCCTGGTGTATATATAGTTTCCCACTGCACAGGTAACGATTTTAATGAAAACCTTTTTACACCCCAACACGTCAATAAATGGCACGAATGTATCAAAATCCTATACTTGTACATGTTAACTTGGGCCTCGATGACGACATTCTGACACTGAGTTTTCAAATACCTGCCCATAAATTTGTAAAATCAGAAGCTGTCGGCCTCAGATTTTGTACAGTGAAAGAAATTAATCTTGATATTAAAATGAGATTAACAAGTGCTGTCTTCTCCTTTAACTTTGTGATTGATTGATTTGGTTGATTTTTTTAGCAGTGTGGTAATTAGGGGTGTCGGGAAAAAATTGATTCATGTCTGAATTGCGATTCTTATTTATTAGCATTCTGAATCGATCAAAATTGTCAAGAATCGATCTTTAAAAAGATTTTTTTCCTGAACATTTCCAACCTTACTCACAGCGCGTACCGTTTGGCCAGACTCGGCCTCCGTCGTGAATTGTTCCAGTGAGTGCCGGGTACAGAACTAGCCTTTAGCCTACGGCCAGTACTGTCTACGCTGAACGATTTTACAATTTTCCGAGTAAGAAGGAGCTTGACATGACATGCCGTGTGCAAAATCTGCAAAATAAAAGTCAAGTATTTCAGGAACACTTCAAATCCCCGAGCCCACATCTTACACCATCACCCGGAGCTAAAAGAACCGGAACAGCAACTTCACTAAACTCCCAACCAACTCTGAACGAGCAAAGCGGATTAGTAAATCTACAAAACCAGTTGTCTAGTAGTATAATTTCTTTCTTTCTTATAGAAGGGTTGTTCCTAGCTTATAGAAGAATGTAGTTACTCGTGAAATTTGCTCCCTTTGTCTGTAATGGTTATGAATCAAAAATCAGTTTGAATCAGAAATCGATTCTGAATTGAATTGTCACCCCAAAAATTGGAATCAAATTGAATCATGAGTTGTTGTTAGATTCACATCCCTAGTGGTAATACAGCAGGCCCAGCGAGTGGTGCTGTGTACATTAAGGGTTTTTTTCTTGCCTTGGTTTGTGCTCTCCAAGTACTCTTGTTGGATGGAGATGTTATAAGTAGTATACTTCTCTCTGTGTTTGTATATAGCTGCTGGCCATGCTGTTAAAAAAGAAGCGCTCACTACTGAACAGCCACATTCTCCACCTGACCTTCTCCTTAGTGGGTACGGTAGACAGCGGCCATGAGACATCCATCATTCCCAACTCCACTGCTTTTCAAGACCTGCTTTGTGACTTTGAGGTACAACCACTGTGCTACAGTGTAACTATGCACACTGTGCACTGGGTAACATATGCATAAGCCTTAATGCATTAAGCCTTAATAAGTGGAAATAATGTGTGAGTGAATGTTCATCAGATGACCACTAGGGGGAGACATTTCATTATATCTATGTAAACTTAAACAAACTTTTCACTCAGATTTTTTTTTTTTTGCTGTTCTACACCTGACCATTTCCAGGCAGTATTTTTAGAGAGACGTTGCCAATCATCCTCAAATTTGCATACTTACTGTACTTCTTTGGAGTATCGCCTGATCATTCTTTATTGAGCTATTTGCTCAATTGAATATCTAGTTATATGCTAGTTGATTTGTTTGGGTGTGTATGTTTTGTATTTGGCACTTTTGAAGTAGAATGGTTTTTTCACTTCAGGTATGGCTACATGCGCCATATGAACTGCACCTGTCTCTCTTTGAGCACTTCATTGAACTCCTGACTGAATCCAGGTGAGACACTTCACTTCAGACAGGTCTTCGAAACCCATTAAATACTATCACTTCCTTTATGGTCTTCTCCAATAAAAGTGGTATTAAGGTTAGTGGATAAATGTAATTTAATATAATTGCCTTCTGATTGCAGCGAGGCAGCTAAAAATGCTAAGCTCTTAAGGGAGTTTCAGCTGATCCCCAAACTGCTGCTTACATTGAGGGACCAAACGCTGTCTCAGCCGACAGTGGCCGCCATCAGCAACGTCCTCAGCCTGCTTCTACAAGGCTTCCCCAACTCCTACGACCTCCTCCGGTACGCCATTCACCCTCAGTTCATAACACACACCTCATACCTTATACTGTAGCGCTAGTTTAGTTTTGTCCAGTGATTTTGTTATATTAAAATTCCTGCTTTAATTTTTAGGTTTGGCCAGTTTATTTCATCTACTTTACCCACATTCGCAGTCTGTGAAAAATTTGTGGTCATGGAGGTTAATAACGAGGAGAAGGTTGATGGGGGTGAGACTGACCTCACGCACACTAACAGCGTTTCTGATTTAAATTGTACGCATGAAATCTGACGTGCTCGTGACGTGACATGTGGCTCGTTAAATCGACTGCTTTTGTTCTGTCCAGGAAATGAGGATGATTTCGGAGGGCTGCTGTCGTCCAATGTAATCCTGCTACGTAATCGCCTGCTAGACATCCTGCTCAGACTGCTTTTCAGCTCCAAGGAGAAATGCACCATGAATGCACAGTAATGTTTCCCTTGTTTTTTTTTTTTTATGACTATAAATCTCATCAAGGTGTCCACTGTAAGGGGTACAATTTGCTTATTTTAATGTTTTTATTGTTCATTTTAATGTCACTCAAGGACAAAGATAATTCTCAAGATATTTTTTAATTACCCAGGACAAGTGAAACTCCTGTCACTGAACCATATGTTATCATCGCTGTTCTAATATCTGACTGTGTGTCTAACTCTCCCACCCGCAGGGCATGTGAAGAGCTGGTGCGCACGCTGGGATTTGATTGGCTGCTGATGTTCATGGAGGAACACATACACTCGAGCACTGTGACTGTGGCACTTTGGATTCTGGTGGTGCTACTGAGCAATCAGAGCATCCTCAGTCGATTTAAAGAGGGTCTGTGTGGAGGAGGCTGGCTCGAGCACACCGATTCAGTGCTCACCAACAAAATCGGCACCGTGCTCGGTGAGCAAACGGAACATTCCTTTAGGACAGGAGTGGGGTTTTTTGGTTTGTTTTTTTTTTTATTGTAGATTATAGGTACAGTAATGTGCTTGAAAAGTAACCCTTTTGTTCTATCTTTCTTTTTCGTTTCAGGCTTTAACGTGGGTCGCAGCGCAGGCGGCAGGTCCACTGTACGTGAGATAAACCGCGATGCTTGTCATTACCCAGGATTCCCTGTGCTGCAAACACTGCTGCCTAAACACACCAATGTTCCTGAGCTTTACTTTCTGCTCATGGCGCTCTTCCTGCAGCAGCCTGTCACTGAGCTGCCTGAGAGCCTGCAGGTACATGTCAGTATGCAACCTTTCTTCCCCTACTAATCATACTAACCATGCATCCTCGTAACCCTGTGATGTGTTGAGCTGTCTGTCCAAATGGGTCCTGTCCCTAAATGTTCCTTTTCATGTATTTAATTCCTCTGTGTGATTCTTATATTGAATTAAAACCAATCCACTCCATGCCTACAGACTGACCTAGAATAGTTAATTACATTAATAATGTACACTTGTATCAGTTTTTTTTTTTTTTGCTCCCGCCATCATCGAAGGTAAGCACAGCGAGAGGTATAGAAATGGGTTCCATCTGTCTGTACAACCGGTTGGTGTGATAACTTAGGAAGGAAATTACTTAAGATTACCAAATTTGGTGTGTGTCCTCCTCAGGGGCAAAAAGGGTGGGATTATATATGGGTCACCTTGACAAAGTTTCAAGGTCCCTTTTTTTTATTCGGTATCTCAAGGCTTGTTAGTGCAATAGCTTAGGGAGGAACTGATACAGGATGACCAAAATCAGGAAATTTTCAGTTAGGATTGTATATGGGTGCCCTTAACCTCACAGCAGTCAAGTTAGTTCATTATATCTTGTATAAATAAGCATAGTATTTTGACTTTTTTGTCAAATGTTATCGTATCATCCCATCAGCATGAGTGTTTGCACCCCTGCGGTCTATTTAAAAACTTTGGAATGGCATAATAATTATTAATTTTAGTTCTTTATCACGGATTTTTTAGCCAATTTAAGAGCATTTTGTTTTTATTGATCAGCAGTGTATCATTTTCAGTCGGCACAAAATATTAGGCTTTACAATAAAACGTCATGGGAAGCATAAGCCTGTATTTCTTCAAATTTCTTCAAATATTTTTTTTTCCCATTACAGAATAATTATTTAATTAAGAATGGAAAGAGTCAGACTCCACAAAAATCTCATGAGTAGCTCCTCGTTTAGGCGGGGCGTAAATCTGTATATTATGAGGTATATTATTATTATATACAAATTACTAAAGTATGTTTCCCAGATGCAGCCTTTAGAAGTTCAGAGCAATACAGGAATATAATACTACTTTTTAAATAAATAACCCTGTTTTAAAAGTGTTGTACATTTTTTGAGTTTAAAGTACACACACTTACTGTCATACTTCTTTTTTTTTTTTTTTGTACTTAATAATCCTAAACATTTGATACTCATGCATGTAAATCTCCTTTCTTTAAATCACTGTAATACACTAAAGGAGAAAACTACAGAGGTTAAACATGTCTGTGATTGAACTGTGTGTGTATGTTTGTGTGTATGTAGTGTTTTATGGTGTATTTGTGTGCATCTTATTTATACTTGTGCACAACATCATCCTTACATGCTGAATATGCTTTTAGTTAAAATTATTAATAAATAATTAAGTTATTCACTTTAAATATTGATATTTAATAAGTAATTTATATGGTTTGACTTATTTGTAATAGAATAAGAATTAAAGTTCTTATAACCCGAACACAGAACGGAGAGAACGTGACTTATTCCGTGTGTCTGTGCAGTTTGATCTGGACTCCATTTGGACCTTCATCTTTGGGGTTCCAGCCTCCAGTGCCACGGTGGTGGGTTCCATCCACAACGTGTGTACCGAGGCAGCCTTCCTCCTGCTGGCCATGTTGCGCAGCATGCTCAACCTGGTGAGAGCTCAGATTCTGTTTTCATTTGGACTGTCGCGTGTTCTCAGAGGAATGGAACATTTAATAACATGAATGACGATCATTTGGAATCTGTTACAAGTAGCTGTACTCCAGTCATGTCTGTGTTTAGTGAATAATATTTCCTTCTAAATGCATAAATGGTTCACACTAAGTAACAATGTGATACAGTAAAATAAACCAACATTTTTGGTCCCGGAGGTCAAAAGTATTAGGATTAAATAAAAAACCCAATTCCAGGAGAGTTGGGATGTGTAAAATGTAAAAAAACATGGTAATGATTTGCAAATTTTGTACACCTTTATTTCATTCATAATAGAAACAAATGTTGAAACTAAGACATTTTATTATAATATTGGGAAATCTATTTTTTTTTATTATTTTGAATTTGATGGCAGCGACACATCATATCACAATATCAAAAAGAAAAAAAACTAAGTGGTACTGAAAATAAAACAGCTAGAGGAACTTTTTGCAACTAATTTGGTTAATTGGCAAATCATTTGGTTAAATGGTAAAATGACTGGATGCCACCTGGGCAGTGGGTCACCAGACTGCAAAAAATAAATATATATATATAAATTGTGAAAAAAAAAATGTAATTATGGTCTTCAGTGTAAAAATTAATATCTCATCAAATACAGTACATAATATCTTCCAATGGTTGTGAGAATCTGAAAAAATCCCTGTGCAAGGAGCAAGTGATTCTGTCATGTCACTGGCTGGCTTAAACTTGAACATAATGGTTTTCCTGAGTGGTGCATCGTCAAGGTGCGCGACTATCAACCCGGAGATCGCAAGTTCGATTCCAGGTTGATGCCACAGCCATCCATGACCGGGAGTCCATGGGAGCCAATTGGCTGAGCTCTCACGGGAGGGAGGGATGGCATACACTCACATCCCTGTCACTCACAGCAATCACCAGCCAATCATGGGCGTCTGATCTCATTCGTACGTATAGTATAGTGCTTTCCCTCCGAGTGAGTTAGACTGCCCCCAAATACGCATGCGCAGCAGTTTGGAAAAAAAGGGGCGGGCGGTAGCAACACATGTCACGGAGGGGGCATGTACTTGCTTACGTCTCTCCCTGGTCGGTGGTGGTCTTGTGATTGGGAAGGCAAAAAGTTGATGGGTGGGAATTGGATACGACTAAATTGGGGGAAGAAATATGGGGGGAAATCCAAAAAAAAAATTATAATGATGATAATGATAATGGTTTTTACATTTATTCAAGCTTAGCTGAAATAAAGTTTAATACTGTTTTTGGGGACATCTAGCCTTTTTTTTCTTGTCAATTATTGCAAAAATTTGAAAATATAAGTAGTAATAAAAGTATATTTTTTTAAAAATGTACCTTATGAGCCATTTTTTTGTTTACCTTTTTGTGTGTTTATTTATATAACAACTTAATAAATTATTTTAATGAACTCAGTGAGTTCAAATATTTTTATTTGTTTCTGATTTACACTAAGTAAAACTTTCTGTGTGTAGCCTTGGCAGTCGGAGGAGGAAGGCTCTTGGCTCAGGGAATACCCCGTCACACTGATGCAGTTTTTCCGTTACCTCTATCACAATGTGCCTGACCTGGCACCCATGTGGCACAGTCCAGATTTCCTGTGCGCCCTCGCAGCTACTGTCTTCCCCTTCAACATCCGACCCTACTCCGAGATGGTGCAGTCCCGTTTTCATCCTTTTAACACATTATATGGAAATATTATTCGGTCATTCTTTCATTCCTTTGCAACCTTTATCTCAGGTCAGTGATTTGGATGATGAAGCTGGCTCACCGACCGAAGAATTCAAAGCCTTCGCAGGAGACACGGGCATGAACCGTAGCCAATCAGAGTACTGTAATGTGGGCTCCAAGACCTTCCTGACCAATCATCCGGCCAAGAAATACGTGTTTGATTTCCTCAGGGTGTTAATCATGGAGAACTTGTGTATGACTCCTGCCAGCAAGCAGACGCCCATTTTAGACCTACTATTGGAGGTAAGATTCATCCGTGTTCCTTACTTCCTTTTTCCGTTAAAAAAAATACCAAAACCCTGAATGAATTAGTCTAGTGATCTTTGCTATAACGCGTGGGAGATTCACGCTGAATCACTGCCATCATTCAAAATTATTATAGTCAGAAATGTCATTAGTTAAACCCCATTAACTCTCCACAATTAAAGTACTACACATGCTTAAATGTCCCCAAGACTGCAGTTTCATATTTAAAATATTTATACACTGAGAATATGTGTGATGTGGTGATTGTCTCCAGTCGTCACCCGAGCGCTCCACCAGAACCCAACAGAAAGAGTTCCAGTCCTACATCCTGGATGGTGTGATGGAACATCTCCTTGCTGCAGATGTGCTACTAGGTCAGAATTTCAATCAGATCATCAAATGATGCTGAAACTTTCCATCCTGTAGCTGTAAGATGATTATTCCACACTCTTTCATGGTTATAAACTTTTCCCACAGGAGAAGATGCGTCAATGCCCATTACCACTGGGGGGAATTACCAGGTCCTGGTCAACAACGTGTTTTACTTTGCTCAGCGGGTGGTGGACAAGCTGTGGCAGGGAATGTTCAATAAGGAGTCCAAACTGGTGGTGGAGTTCATAGTGCAGCTGATCAGCCAGGTGATTCACACTGATGAAAAGGTCTAACAAGCTTAGTTCTGAATACACAAAAGCACAAACCATGCCTCAGGCATTCACTGGGGCGGGTGGGATCAAATTCTTTTGAGGAGCTGCTGGCTTGCATTAGCATGCTAGCCATAAGGGGTTAGTCTAGAAGGGAGTCTTCCCACTGGCAGCACATCTGGTTGAGGCACACTGGTTACAATAACAAAAAAAAACAAATATCAGGTGACCCGGAGGACTGGAAGCCTGTTCTTTCTAGTAGGTCAATAAATTTGCATCAAAATAAAGAGTCCATTTCTTAAAATACTTTAATTCCAAATGTTCTTGCTTTCAGTGGAGTAAGTATAAAATGAACAGAAATGTCATTAGTAGTTAGCTTAGAATACTAATGGTATATGAGCTAATATCCTAGTAGTAGATTAACCAATCAGAACATGTGATTGCTCATATCCAGTGGGTACAAAGAGAATAAAAATGTTTGTTTGCAGTAATTATTTCAGCTATAAAAGCAGAAATTAATTACAGTTGAAAGAACCGTACACTTTCTTTTACATGGGTAAGTTTTAGTTTTTTGCGGACATTCTCACAAAGCTTACCGGATAAAATCTCTAATGTCCATTACACATCACTTCTTGCTACCACATAGGGTTTATTGAGTTAATACTGTTGATAAAAATTGGCCCGTTTTTGTTAAATTTTAATTGCGTTTGGGCCACAGATACTCGGCTTTAGTTTGAACAGATAGGAATGAATTGGCTGAATCTTTATTTTGTTTTAGGTTTCCAGATCTTAATGCATTTTCAGCATTTATTGACTGCTGCAGTAATGCTAACATTGTTTACTGCATTAGTAAACATTATCAAATGACATAGAGTGATATATCACCATCATTTTTGATGGATTTATACATAGATATGCATATAATTAGTAGTTTACGGAGATCCCTCACTGCAGTACTCTGATTCACTCGGTGTTCCTCTGCAACATCAGTTGCTTTACAGCAAGAGCTATTTTCAACAGTCCGCTTGACAATCCAAAGACACCATTCAGAGAGTCCAGGTCGACCTGAGCAGGATGTTATTGATTCCCTGTCTTTGTTAGTGCATTGCACAATCACTCTGTTTACTGTGGAAAGAGGAATCCTAAGGTTTTTTGCAGCCTGACTATGGCTTATATAGCAACCCTCATATACACCCTCTAAATCAGACAACTCCTTTGCTCATAGCTAGTTGCTGTAAAGAATCAATATACTGTAATTTAAAGTAAAAAAAGAATAATATATTAACAGGTTTGATTAGATGAGTTTCACAGATAAAACTCTGTATTGAGGGGGTGACTGTTTACTTTTGATGTGTCTCTGTATGTCTTCATATTTCTGTAAAGGATAAACACAAAGATGCAGTATAAGATAAAATAAACTGTAGACAGTAGATCCTGATCGAAGCGCTTACATCTTAAAACTTTCAACATGTTACAATATTTACGTAATGCACATACATCCAAGTTATCCAGATATAAATATAAAAAGTCGATTTTGTCTTTATTCTGAATTTTGCCAGCGAGCTGATTAAGGGTAATTAAGCTGTTCATATTCATACACCTTGTAGGTTTAATTTTACTCACTGATGGTACGAGATGTATTGTATATTTGTAACAATTGCTTTATTACTGAAAAAAAAAATTAAACACAAATAAGTACTTTTACTGCTATTTGTAATGTATTAATGTCAACATGTGTAGTGTGTTTATGTTAACTAATGTGTTTGCTGCACTCACCTCACTTAAAAATGCCTTAATGTAAAGTGTTAGCAGTGTTGCCATAGAAACAGCTCATTGAGCTAGCTGGCTTCTTTAGGCAGTCAGAGTAAGTGAACCTTTCCTACAGGCTGTAAATTACATTAAAATCACATTTTTAACACGAGCTGCAGAAAGCCCAAGGAGATGCAGTATACAGTGTATAATTTAGTGTAACGCGCTAACGAGTAGATGAGCACGCTTTTGGAGAACATTGATTGAATTAGCCACCTACTCTAGGGAAAAACAATCCCTTTTGCTCCCCAGATTTATTGTGTTAAAATGTGGAGTTGTACTGAAGAAATATTCTCATGTCTTATAATATCTAAATAGTATTGTTTGTGAGTTTAGGAAAATCTGGTGTTTCGTAGCTTAAACATCTCAGTAGGATTTACATTTTTTCCCCTGAAATCTTTAGTTATTATTTATACTATATTTGTAGGGCTCCTACGAGCCTCTCACAAGCATCTCTTTCCTGTCTTTAATCCTTCTTTCAGTTGTCTTGCTTCATTCCACGCCATTAGTCTTGTGTGAAGATGTTTTAAATGTCACCCACTAATATCAATTCTAACCAATTTCAACCGATTTTCTTGGATTGAGATTATATAATTGATCATTTCAAGAAATAATTCTTCTTAGTTTTATTTTAATTTTTTTTTATTATTATAAAAGATAAAAAAGATCATTGCTGCAAAATTATCACGTTTCTTCAGGTTTTAATAGTTAAAGTTGTGTTGAGGAACATAAACTACTGACAACATAAAATAAATTGCCACATAGAGCATTTAATTGCAGAAAATGACAAACGGTCATTACCAAAATTAAAAAAATGACTGGTGGTGCGAACACTCACGTTCACTGACCTTTCGCGTGTTATAGGTACCCGACAAAGTTGAACATCCAATTAAAGTTGCTGTTCATGTAAATTTATTGAGTACCGCCGTAGTACTTTACTTTAGTGCAACTTCCATAAGCTCTCAAATAGGATAGTCATTACATTTATATAGACAGGAACCTTCCAATAGATCTAACACCAGGATCTAATTAGATCATTAGAAATTCATCTTCGTCTTTAAGTAAGACAAAGCATGCATGTCATGAATGGTCAATGAACGTGTGTGTTCCCTACACTGGTCCCACTTTAGTACAATTTCCGTAAGCCCTCATGGAACGTTCCTGTCTATGTAAATGTAATGACTATCATAATATTACTTTACTTTAGTACAATTTCTGTAAACTCTCAAATGTTTAGTAATAATGACATGAACAACATTTAGCTCACGCAAATGGTAATAACTTGCTAGGACCGAGCATCCACTCGTGGACTGTAGACAGACTAAACACGCACAATTTTTTGCGGAATGAAAATAGGCAAATCACAGTACCTTCTGGTAACAACCTCGAATAATGCATAAAATTCCAGGTAATGTTCAATTTTATGCAGCACAACACTAATGATCGAACTTAGGATAATCTTGCGAAGTAACCAGACGCATCTCAGCTTTGATTGGTCCGTCCTTGTTAGTCTTTTGTATTTGCTCCAACTCAGATATTAGGTTTGTCATAATTTTTTTTCTTTCTCTTTGCTTCTTTCATTAGGCGAAGCGGAGGTCTCAGGGATTGTCATTGGATTGCATCTACCACTGCCTGAATCGCACCGTACTATATCAGCTCTGTCGACCGCATAAGACGGTTCCCCAGCAGGTGGCGCTGCTGGACTCACTACGTGTGCTGACAGTCAACCGTAACCTGGTGCTAGGACCTGGAAACCATGACCATGAATTTGTGGCCTGCCTTGCGCACTGCTTGATCAATCTACATACTGGCAGGTGAGCCACAAAAGAAGTGCAAGACTGTCGAGTGTATAGATATTGGTGTTTAAAGGGTAGGAGCATTTCAGCTTAACTTCTCCAAAATGGGAATGAGATTTGTATTAGGACAGTTAAATCTGGGAACTGTTACACATGAACTCAGTAATCAGTAGTTTCTGACATCTGGTTTGGGCATTTTGGTCGTTGTGTCCAAAGCATACTCTTGTCTACCCTTGACAAACGAGAGCAAGGTCATTGCTAATTAGCCTGGGAGCTAACGGAGATGAAGGCATATTCAAACTGCCTGTTGATATCCACAGATATCTGCCATGTTTATTTAAATAGAGATTTAAATAGAGTAATTTCCCTGCCACCTTTACTAGTTTTGATTTGGTTTTTGCTGAATTTTAACACAGGAATTTTGAGAATACATACTTGTCAGGATCGATGTAAAGTGTAAGGTAAAATCTGATATGCGAGCAGTGTCTTCTACTTCTAAAAATAAAAGATGTCTTATGGGAAGCTTTATTCAAACCAGTAATAATGAATTTGCTTATGTCAGTCTGTCAGACGTGGTCTTTGGTGACTGCATTTAAATGAAGTCTGAGCATCCGTATGTGGGTTGATGTGTGCCTTTTTTTTCCCCCCTTCATCTGTTATTTTCTCCGTGTCTGACTCACATCGGCACACAGTAGCATGACACAGGGGATTGTGTTGTCAGGAGACAGTTTCTAGGCTGAGTCAGAACTCTCTACCTCATGAAATTATTTATCTGAAGACAAAGATAACTCCTGCGTCACATTAGAAACGGGAAAAACAAAATCAGTCACTGGGATACAGCCACAAAATTATTAATGTGCCATGTAACTGGCTGGGCTGACACAAGAAAGAATAATCTACAACTGAAGGAATGATCGTTGTTCTGATTGGTTGTTCGGATTGTAAGTGTACACTGCATGTGGGGATAATCCCCAATGCCAAAATGTAATTTGAAATTCTTCAAATTCTTATTATACCTGTCACCAAGGTGATGTGCTTCTACATTTTAGTTGATTTGCCCAGTTCTGTTAGTATACTGTGCATCAGGTTCTGTTCCAGCATTATGGAAGTAAATTGCATAGAAATACATGGCGCGGTATTCTTTGTTTTATACATACATGCGCACACTTTTTTAATGTATGTAAACAGAATCACCATATATATATGATATATATATATTTGTGTATACTTTTATTTTATTCAGATTTGTTAGTTTAATAGCTGTTTACTCTTATTATTGCCATTAACTTGCCTTATATGAACTGGGGGATTCACATCCTATTCTCGTAATTTCGCACTCTCGCAAGAGTGAAACAGCAGCCTTTTCAACCTGGCTTATGCAAACTCTCAAACAGATTTTAGCTGATAGTTACTTCAAACCACCAAATGATTAAAATATGCATTTGTTAAGATTGGATAAGAACTTGATATTTTTTATTTGTTTATTTTTATGGACTGTCCTTTAATTTTATATTAATATATCTGAAATAATAGATACATCTTACCTGGCTCCATTTACAGGTGTTTGTTTTATAGAATTGTTGGCCTTTGGTAGCGTTCCATTTCTACGGAAAGTGCAATTTGGGAGCTGTATTAAAAGAGTACCAGTATTGATCATCCTTACAGCATCATCTGTGCATAATGTAATACGTTTAAGCCATACAGAGATTATATTAACATAAATGATGATAAAAAGCTCTATACTGGGCGGTTTTATCCTGTGGATTACTAGCACGGGCAAAACGAGTGCGAAGCAACCATTTTTCCCCAGCAGTGGCATGACCTCATTGGGTTGGGTTGTCCAGCGCAAGTAAACTGAAGGCTGTTACCTTTTACTGGTTCCTTTTAGCGAGGCACTGCTCCTGTCTGTTGTCATGCTTTGACATTTTATGAAGGAATTCCGTAGGAACAGTGGCCGGTTTTAGATGTAAAAGCTTGAGCTTCGTGCCAAGTAATTCTGTCCAGAGGTCATGCCGATAGCAGGTCGGCTTAAAGTCGTCTTCGCAGACTACTGTATTGCACCCAAAAAGAAACGTTTTCAGAGTATGGCCTGTGCCGATGTTATGCATCCAAAGTTTTGGCTAACTTGGCTTTCCTGTCGTCGTTGATTGGTTTTAGCAGAGTTTGACTCATGAGTAAAGAATTTATTTTTGAGACACGTAGTGTAAGTGAACTTTCTTACCTTCATGTCACTTGTCACCTGCCAGCAAAGTTGGAGTGACACATAGGGATTACTATCTACTGTCTTACGTCATGTTCATCTGCATCGTCATCCATCGTCACACTTGCTTCTAAACCTCAGCTGCACCTCAGCCAGTCAACTTTCACAGACTCTATTTACATCATAGTGTTGTGCACCTTCTAATTTATTTTTCTATTAAATAGGCTTTTGGGCTTTACCTGGACTTTGTCTTTGTATATAAAATGTTTTTTACGTATCTGACTCGTAAATCATAATGTTGCTCATAAATGGAGAAATAAATTGTAAATATAATTTTCCTGACTCTAGCAGCAGGCAATTTTTGACATCTGTTGTGTTGCAGTAATGTCGAGGGGTTTGGGCTAGAAGCTGAAGCTCGGATGACCACCTGGCATGTCATGATACCATCAGAGAATGAAGCTGATACACAGCAGAGCCAGGATGTCAGTGAGGGTATGTCTGTCTGTCTCTCTCTCTCTCTCTCTCTGTCTCTCTCTCTGTCTCTCTCTCTGTCTCTCTCCTTCTGTCTCTCTTTTCCTCTCTCTCTGTCTCTCTCTCTGTCTTTCTCTCTGTCTCTCTCTCTCTCTCTCTCTCTCTTTCTTTCTCTCTCTCTCTTTCTCTCTCTCTCTCTCTCTCTCTCTCTGTTGTATTCTAAGTCTTTTAATTATACTGTATGCAACCAGATGTGTCCCGCTCTTTCGTATCCCGTCTCAGTTGTGTTTTAATATTAATTGTGAATGTCAACAGGTCGTCAGCTGCTACTAAAGGCAGTGAACCGGGTGTGGACCGAGCTAATGCACAGTAAAAGACAGATGCTGGAGGACATTTTTAAAGTCTCGCTTCCTGTGAATGACCGAGGACACGTGGACATCGCAACTGCCCGGCCTGCACTAGAGGAACCCGCAGCCAAGAGCTGGCAGAATCACCTGGGTGAGAAGAAACACATGCACATTGGTATCTTACTAATGTATAAACACGAATCAGGCAGTAAAACTTTAATACAGGAATTAAATAAATACTTCTGTTAGCCATGATTGTTGTAATTCAGACATTTCATACACGTTTTTGAATGAGGGCCATAGGCTTCAACCTATAAAGCCTGTTTTGTTTTGGTTTCTTAACATGGACCCGTCCAGCCCATGAGAAGAAGTGTATCAGTAGGGGAGAGGCTGTGGCTCCGGCAAATCAATCCAAACTGTCACGGGTGAGCAGTGGATTTGGCCTGTCTAAACTCACAGGCGCCCGACGAAACAAAAAAGAGAGCGGCATGAACAAGAATAATCTCTCAGCGCAGGTACTGAAACTACTGTCGTCACAAGACACAGAGATTTACTGCTAGTTTACATTTAAAAAATATTTTCTCTTTCAGCCTAAAAACTCAGTGTGAATATTTCTTACTAATTTATCTGTTTAATTGCATACTTTTCTTTCTTTCTTTTCTTTCCTTAACATTTTCTTTTCGTCTGTTTTACTTTCCCTCTCTATTCTTCCTTTCTTGCTTGCTACCTTTCTGTCCTCTTTCCTTCCATTTCTTATACTTTCCCTTCCTTTTATTCAATGAAGTTTTTGTGTCTTGGTATTGACATTTGCTTATTTACTTTTTTTTAAAAGGAGATTCCATAATTAAACAAAAAAATGGTTTGTGTCATATCTGTAGTGTATTTATGGATTATTGATTTATTAGGGAAAAAACAGGGTGGAAAATAGAAGTGATTGGATGATTTTTTTTTTGTTTGTTTTTAACTGTTTTCTTAATTGTTTTTTTGTTTTTAAAAGTTTTAATTGTTTGTGTGTTTGTTTTCCAAGGAAACCTTCCAGTGGATGTTCACGCACATCGCGGTGGTACGAGATCTAGTGGCCATGCAGTATAAAGAATACCAAGAGGTTAGAATATCACAGAATGAAAAATACAAACATTTTACAATTACACTTCTATATGTTTTCATTAGTTATGACCTTACTGTCATCCACAGCAACAAATAATGCTGACTTGTGAAATTTAAGTAGGTTGATATTGATTTATTTATTTTCTGTTTTGTGGATTTAAATTTCCTACTTTAAAATAAAAATGCTTAAAACGCTGTTCTTCTTACTGAATCAGCAGATTCAAGGTTACGTCTGTGACCTTAAATGATGTAAAGCAAAAATGTTGAGACTTGCTAACAGTGATGGCAGTATCAGATTTATGCAGAATTTTGTCTTTCTGTACATAAAGCTTACACCACAACTATTGAAGGTGCAGCTGGTAATGTTTCAACAGGCTTTTAGGGCTAGTAATTATCATAAAACTATTACAGTCATCTTTAAGGGGGGGGGGTAGCAGTGCAGATGTAGTGATATACATATGATACATGATAGTGATGTAGTGATATAGTGACTCTCCAAGGGGCTTTTCTCTTTGACAGCAGGGGTGTCAAACTCATTTTCACTAAGGGCCACATCCTTAAATTTCGAGCTCATCGAGGGACAAATAATCACTCAACACCTATTCAAAAGGGGCATCCATGAAATCGACATAGCAATATTATTTACGTATTTGCTTTCCTTTTCTGATAATGCTTGATGGTGACAAGCTAGGTTGAGATCTGTCCTGAGTCATGAATCTGTTTACTTGGAATAAATTGTCTCTACCTAGTGGCTGGATGAAGAATTACATTTCATGATAATAGTTAATGCAAATAATGTACGATAATCATGTACTCTGAAAGCTCTCGCAGGCCACATAAAATGGCCTGCAGGCCTTGAGTTTGACACCTGTGGTATACGGTATACTACACAGGTGCATAAAAATCAGACACATTTTTATTAGTTTTATTAATATTTTTACCATGACAGAAACGGGTCAGTTGAGTTCTGTGTTTTGAGCCGAGCTAAGCACAGCTGATGGCGTCTGTTGAACCTACTCATTCAGAGTTTTGATCACACTGCATGGAAACGAGCGTAAAGCACACTCCATAAGAGGTGTTCTAGTGCATACTATACGGAAATGCAAGAAAAACAAACTGAAAGGAGATTTTTATGCTTTATTTTTACATTTTAAAGCGCATTAATGATGATGATGCTGCCAAGTGCTTGTGATTGTTCATCATAGTGATTCAAAGCAGTATCCACTCTGGATAATTTTTTAATCCCCAATCAGATTATACCATTCCTGGGTATTTATACACTAATGAGGGATATGCTGTTTAAACAGACGGGATGAGGTCTTTGGGCAAGGAGGAAACTGTTGTACTGTTGCACACTAGGTGGTACAAAACTGCACATCTTTTCACCAATCAGAATCCCTGATTGACACACACAACAGTGGGGTGTAGTGAAGTTAGGTGTGAAACATGTGAAACTTCAGCATTAAAGCAGGCGTGCACTTTCAATTATTTTATCTTATTTTATGTAATATTTGTTATTATAACAGAGGCAACAGAATGCACTGAAGTATGTGACTGATGAATGGGCAGCCATCGAGTATGAGTTACTACGTGAGAGAGGTCTTTGGGGACCTCCCATTGGCTCACACCTTGACAAGTTCCAGCTGGACATGACAGAAGGGCCCTGTCGAATGAGGAAGAAGATGGTTCGCAATGACTTGTTTTATATCCATTACCCTTACGTGCCTGACAACGAGCCAAACAACAGCTCTCAGGTAGTGTGTGTGTGTGTGTGTGTGTGTGTGTGTGTGTGTTTTACTGTGTATCATTTTTCACTGTGTATCAGTTCACTTTGGTCTTTTTAAGCTAGAAATGAATCTCCATCAGTTATATATTGTTATTAACGGTGGTCTCCTCAGGCTGCTAAATCACTCACAGTTCCAACTTGAATAAATAAGACTCCTCCAGATATACCAAGATTTTGTGTGTAAAGCCAGAGACAGAGCGTTAATGCAGCCTGGCTTGTTTCAGTTCTTTGCTATTTTCCACAATTACGAGATGATATATTTGTGATGTTAAGCTAAGAAAATGTTTAAAAAGAAACCTAGAAATAGCAGGCTTTCTCCAGTCTGTACCTCACACACTTTCCCTCCTGTCAGACTTCTGTTCCAGTACCCTTGTTGGGGGCAGTGGGCTGTGTCCCAATTCAGGTATAACCTGGCCTCATAAATAAATGATTCATGATGCATGATGCTAGAGTGGCCAAAAACCTTGACAGTTTCCACCTTTCAACATTCTTTGTTAAACCAAAAATATCTGATGCCTAAGCCTTTGCTTGTCGTCTTCTGTGAGCCCTACGTGCTGCGTTGTGAAAATGTTTCCACAAGGCTGATGCACTGTTCTGGACAGAAGTGGCTGAAATTTGTTTGCACTACTCAGGTTTTTGGTGCTTTTCACTCCTGCATACAGTATGATTTCAGTGCATATTAACTTACTTTAAACAGATGTCTGCTTCATGCATTCAGACTACAGTGTAATCATTTTCATATCATATAACATTCCTGAATAATCCATTTTTAGATATAGGAATAAAAGATTCTTGCAGGACCTGTTGGGCACAAATGAGGTCTGAGTGTTTCTGTGGTATGATTCTGAAATAATTTCTACTTACTAATATTGTTTGCTTCATTCATTGGGTTGTTACTTACTACTGTTTCAGCCAGTCAGTGCTTTGAATGTCTGAGCTGCTAGCATTCATTGGTTGTAATCATGTTTTAAAGTAAAATCAGAAGTCATTAAAAAAAAAAAAAAGATTAATTTCACTGGCGTCTCTCTTTGTTCCCCAGAAGCCGTTGCGTTACCGGAGAGCCATCAGCTATGACAGTAAGGAGTACTACATGCGCTTGTTGTCAGGAAACCCGGGCATGTACCAGCATTCCATTCAGCAGAGTACCGAGGGAGAGAGCACACAGCAGGAACCAGAACATGGCGAGGACACCATCGCAAGGGTCAAAGGTAAATACAGTCCAGTCCAGTTAATACCTGCAATAATGGAACTGCTGTCTTGTAAACCGCTCAAAACGTTGGTGGCAGAAAAAAAAACCCAAAACACTAACATAAAAAAAATCCCCACCAGTCCAGTACCAGTGGTTTCAAATGTATGTTTTGGGAACCTGCTTAAGAACTAATTAAAGGTCAGATATTATATCCATTTTGAGAACTCCGGACACCAGTGGAGGCAGCTTGTTTGGCTTCCTCCTCCCATTTATTGTGCTTACAACCAGCTTATATAGCCCAGCGTGAAAACTTGAACATGCACTCACCTCATCATCTGACATTCTGGCATCGTCTAAAATTGCTTTTTAACACTGTAACAATATTTATGGATCAAAAAAGTGGAAAAAGCATAATATCGCCCCTTTAACTGCCCCATGCTGCCAAAACAGTCAAGGCATGGACTCCAAAAGTCCTCTGAAAGTGTGCTATAGTGTTGCTCACCACATCCCACAGATGCATGATGAGATTGAGCTTACTGTCATGTTTCTCAAACCAGTCCTGAACAATTTTTGCAGTATGGCAGGGTGCTGGAAAAGGCCAGTGTATTCAGGGAATATAGCTGCCATGAAGGGGTGTAACTGGTCTGCAGCCGTGTTTGGAACATTTAAAAGTAACATCCACACGAATGACAGAATTCAAGGCTTCCCAGAGTATCACACTGCCTCAACCAGCTCACCTTCTTCCTGTTGTACATCCTGGTGCTCTCTTTCCCCACACACCTGTCTATTCACATAATGAAAATCATGAACTCCTACCAGCTCACTTTCTTCCACTGTTTCACAGTCCTGTCCTGATACTTTCATTCCCACTAAAGAGCTTTCAGTAGTGGACAGGGTGGGCCATTTTTGAAAACAATACATATTGTTACCTCCACCAATAGTTAGGTTTGTGTGTTTGTTAGTAGAGTTGCACAAATCTATGAGCAGATGTCCATGAAACTTCTACCAGAGGTGGGGCTTTGTACAGGGAAGATTTTGGTAATGAACCAAATCAAATTGTGAATCCAGGAATTTTTTAAATAAGATTAAACTGGATTTTGAAGATGGTCCAGATCAAATTTTCTTTCTGAGATTTTTTCTTTTTAAGGATTTTTAAACATTTATAAGAGAATAGTTTTTCCAATTTTGGTTTATGTGGTGGAATCTGGTGGAGCTTTGCTCTCTCCGAATGCTCTTGTTGGTTTTTGTTGGTGATGAATCCTTCCTCAATGGAAAGGAAGAAAGTTTTTAATGGTCTTTCTGGTGAGGGAATTTATAAATGCACTGCAGATAGAGGAAAAAGAGTTTTAATAGGTTCTTCTAAAAGAAAGTTTCAATACACTGCGTTCAGTGTTAAACTGGACCCTGGTGCTCTAATGTTTTCCAGCAATCAGTTTATTACTGCTCAGACTGTGTTGTTAAATCACAGCATGTTGCTAATTGCTGTTTGGTACAAGGCTGCATGATGCAAATTGCAGATAAAGAAAAAACACATGGAGGCAAATAGCTGGGTTTACAAGAACTGGTTTGGTGGTAAACTAAGGCCTGGAAGATATTTTGCTCCTAATTTACTAATCACTCCTGTTCACGGTTCCCAAAACAATGAAGCACATTAGAGGACTGGTTTCTTGCACAATTAATTCAACTCCCTTTTTATACTATGTGCATGCCTTAGAGACTTTCTGATAACAGGTTCGTATAATATTTTTTACTCCGAGTTTTCTCCACTAGTTTGCTCGTATCCAATTCCCACCCGTCAAGTGTTGCCTCCTTTTCACGTTACCGGGGGGGGGGGAGTAAGCACGTACCGTGACACATGCCCCGCATTACCCACATCTTTACAAATTGCTGCGCATTCAGGGGCAGCCTAAGCATTATCTGCCCTCTTGTATGCATGAGCTCACAGACGCCCTTGTTTGGCTGGTGATTGCTTTAAATGTAAAGGTTGACTCTATGCCATCCCTCTCTTCTCCCGTGAGAACATGGCCAAGTAACTCCCATGTACTTCCACCTGCCGATGTCTGTGTGCATCCACCTGGATTCAGACTTACTCTCCAGGATGATAATCACCGCACCTTGTCGATGTGCCACTTGGGAGACGATATGTTTAAATTTAAAAATGTTATGCGTTCATATGTTTGCCTGCTTGTTGAAGGAGCTCTGTGGTTTGGCCAGGAGTAGATGGTTTAGATATGTGTGTGTGTGTGTGTGTGTGTGTGTGTGTGTGTGCAGGCCTTGTAAAAGCTCCCCTGAAGCGTTCCCGCTCCACAGCGGACGGCGGAGACGAGGACGGCCCAGAGCAGCTACAGGAACTACTGGAGTGCGGAGCCGTAGATGAGGAGCAGAAGACAGACAACACCACGCTGCTCCGCCTGTTGGAGGAGGGAGAGAAGGTTCATAAATTCAATCATTGATGTTGAAATATCTGGTTTAAATCTTGTCATTGTTTAGTTGGTGTTAAGTATTCTCATTCATCGTGGCGTACTTTTGGTATGATGACATTACACATGTTTCTGTGTATATATTAAAGGCCTTGTAAACATGTGTGTAAACAGATTCAGCACATGTACCGTTGTGCTCGGGTCCAAGGACTGGACACCAGCGAAGGGCTGCTGCTGTTTGGCAAAGAACATTTTTATGTGATTGACGGATTTACTATGACTGTCACCAGAGAGATCAGAGACATCGAGACACTTCCTGCAAAGTAAGATCCAAATATTTTGGCTGCAGGGATTTGCTGTGTACTCATTGTTACTGCATCAGTTTAGTAAGATCTGTTTTTAATAGAAGGGATTGTCTATTAAAAGCATTATCCAGCAGCACTACTTTAACAGTGTATGATGTACAGAGTGATATGATTTACTCTCAGTTATCAGGGCGTATTTCTCAGCAGATTAAAATTCATGAGAATTAGCATCTAAGTTTTGTGCTTCGGTCCTTTAGTGGTAATTTCTAGAATTAGTAAAACTGTATGTGTGTGTGTGTAAGTATGTATGTATGTGTATATGC
>JAOUQZ010000027.1:7107577-7121654 GCA_028564935.1 Neosilurus hyrtlii
TATATATATATATATACACACACACACACACATTCATATGTATGTGTGTGTGTGTGTGTGTGTGTGTGTGTGTGTAATGTGATCATACACACCGTGAGGTAAAGACAGCAGCTTAGAAATTGTAGTTTTCCACACAGGCTGTGCTTTTGTTTTCATGTTTCGAATGCAACACCACTAAAAAGCTCTAGCTGCTCCTCAATCAGAGGCCATGGGTTCAGTTGAGCCATTTCTATTGGCTTCCGAATAAGGAAAGAAAAGGTTACCAATTCAGAGATTGTGATTCACTCAAGATCTAACAGTGCCCCCTAGTGTTCATATGTTAAAGTTAATTTACTTGTCCTGAGCTCTTTGTGTTGCTGTATACTTGTTTGTGTGTGTGTATCTGTTTGTTAACTGTAATCAACCTGACTTTTTGCAGGCTGTGATTGTGTACGAGTGTCTGTCTGAATGGGCTCAGATCCTGTGTGCTATCTGTCCAAATCCGAAGCTGGTTATTACTGGTGGCACAAGCACAGCTATCTGCGTCTGGGAGACGAGTCCTTCTAAAGAAAAGGCCAAGACCCTCACACTCAAACAGGTGCAGGAACTCAAGCTTTTACTGTAGGATTAATTAATAGGAATTAAAAATAATTTTTTTAAAATTAATTTCTTTAAAAATATTATTTATATTTTAAAAATTCAATTAAGTTAAATTGTTATTTTTTGGAAGAAAAGAAAGTTGAAAAGAATAAAAATAATAAACAATTTTCTTAAATATGAAGGTAATCAAACTAAAGTAATGAAATAATTAACATCATAATACACATCTAATTCCATAAATAGTTGAATATTGTATTTAGGATATAGTATGTGTTGCATGTGGTTTGTTATATAAGGGTTAAATTGCAAAATAATGAATTCTATACACGGTGTAATCAGAAAGATCAGTAACTGTTCCCATAGCAACCTGTCTTGCACATCTTTTTGTGAAACTGGTAGGTCCGCACTCTTGATTTGTGCAGTGCACTAGCATTTTTGATTGGGAACAGAGACCCTTAAAAGATGACGTGATGATCCAGGTGTGGTGTTTTGAGTAGCTTTCATGCTTCAGTAACGACAGGATGTGACTAAAGAATGACGTTTTGCCCCTTTGACACAAAAATGGCACTCAGAACACGTCACACGGCCCATGGTTTCATTGCTGGAGGTTTGCTGAAGCCTTTTAAGGGTCTCTGCACACGTGATGTGAACAGCGTAATGTGGACAAGAGAGATCACAACTGCTGCACACACAAGCACAGTGTGCTCCGTTCTCTGTGACAGGAACAGACCTGGATATTTTTTTGGTTGCACGTCATACCGTTCAGATGCACGTACACCATGTGGTCATAAGTATGCGGACACTTGACTATCCCAAACCACGGATGCTTGGTGAAAATCCCATTCCAAAAGCATTTAATGTTTGGTTCACTTTTGCTATTATAATAAGCTCTGCTGTTCTAGGAAGGCTTTCTTCTAGACTTTTAGGCCGAGCTGTTCTTAATTAGCCACAAGAGGTTTACTGAACTCTTCATGGGTCATGCTTTGTGCACAGGAGCATTGTCGTGCTGGAACACCTTTGGGCCCTTTAGTACCAGTGACGGGAATTGTAATGTGGGGAAGTACCACATATGGGTGTGATGTTCAGGTATCCAAAAACTTGTGCTTGTATAGTGAGATGACCTAAGACTTGTTTGTTCCAGGCTCTGCTGGGACACACAGACGCTGTGACGTGTTTAACGGTGTCCTCTGCTTATCACATTGTTGTGAGTGGCTCTCGGGACCGAACCTGCATCATCTGGGACTTGAATAAACTTTCGTTTGTCACACAGCTGAGAGGCCACCGTGCTCCAGTATCTGCACTCTGTATAAATGAGCTCACTGTAAGTCTGATCACACTTTCTTATTGTACTTACTGTACTAAGAGCTCTCTACTGTCTGTACCAGCCATCTAATCGAATATCTCCCTGATTTATGTGAGCTACACTGTAAAATACCTTCTGAATGGAGTCTGATTTATTACACAGGGAGATATCGTGTCCTGTGCGGGAACGTACATCCACATATGGAGCATTAACGGCAACCCCATCGCTAGTGCCAACACGTTCACCGGGCGCAGCCAGCAGATCCTGTGCTGCTGTGTGTCTGAGATGAACGAGTGGGACACCCAGAACGTTATCATCACCGGACATTCAGACGGCGTCGTCAGGGTAACCACCTAGTGCATTGCTATTAATCCTTCACTTCGACTCCATTTCCGTGCATTTGTCTAAAATAGATGTGATGGTAACATGAGACTTTAATAAACAGGTTTTTCTTTTTTGGTAGTTCTGGAGAATGGAGTTCCTGCAAGTCCCAGAAACCCCTGCACCTGAGCCAGTCGAGCTTCCAGATGTTCCAGACTGCTGTGCAGAGGAGAAAATCGGTAATGTGATAGCAATATTGTGTGAAATTCATTGTTGAGGGATATCACAAGTGTCATCAGCATTTATTAACAGCATTTATTAAAAATGTTTTTAACATTTTTCTTATGCATTTGTTGACAATGCGGAGATTCTCAGACCGTCCTACTCATAGACCTTTCCTCGATGGTGCTTTTGTATCACCTGTTTCAAATCACATCAGTATTGAATGGTTTTATCTAATTACAAGCCCTAAATTGCCCCGCCCCAACTGTTTTAGAATGTGTTGCAGGCTTGAAATGCAGGAATGGATGTGTATTAACAGGTGTAGTGAAGGTGACCAAACCAAACATTAAATATCTTGGGTTTGTACTGTCTGCAGCTCATAGTAAATTTAGAAGTCTCTGCTTTCTTTTTTTCTTTTTTAACGTTCTCCATATCATCACAGTGTCATTTGCTTTGGGGCTTTGCATAAGAGTGTGTTTGTAATGGCTGTTTATAAATGATAATGTCACACAAAATAGTGAAGCAACGGAAATAATGTTCTTATCTGAGTTGAGATGAACACAGGACATGATCATGATTACACCAGCAGTTCTTATGTACAAATCCAGTATAGGCTATAAATCCAGTTGAGGCCATGAATCCAGGTGAGGTCATGAATCCAGGTGAGGTTGTGAATCCAGGTGAGGTTGTGAATCCAGGTGAGGTCGTGAGTCCAGGTGAGGCTAAGAGTCCAGGTGAGGCTGTGAGTCCAGGTGAGGCTATATTCTGATGTAAAGGTCGAAGTAAATACATGCTAACAGTGTCCAGGGGTTGTCGTGATGTTATGTTTGTTTTACATTGTACATTAGTGAAGCATTAGAAATTAATGTTTAATTATCTTAAATTAGTCCCTGACGAAGTGTCTCAGCCCAGTCATGCTTATCAAGAAGAACACCAACACTGCTATATTGCCAATAAGAACTGATTTTTATGCACAGTTACCTGCTTTGATGACAATTTTCAGTCTCCTTTATGTTTTTACTCTTTTGCATGTCTTCCAGATGGGCGTGAAGCTGCAGATGAGGACAGCAGTGAGTCAGAGGCTGAGGAGACCAGTCAGGAGTGTAAAACACAATCAGTGAACAGTCAGCCTGGGAGTGGCACTCACAAGCCCAAGCCTTCACGAACCAGCTTGGAGGACTCGGGTCGTTGGTCAGACTCACTCAGCGTCGATGAGAAGGACGGGTTTGTGTTCGTCAACTACTCAGAGGGACAAGCCAGGCCCGCCAACCCTGCCACTAACCCCCACACCAACCCGCAGTCAATGCCACAGCCCTTTCAGCCCAGCAACATTGAGCCACGGCCCTACAACAAACTCAGAGCAGGTACGAAACTGCATATCACACTAAAACTGACAGGAGAACCCGGAGATCGCAAATTCGATTCCGGCTTGATGCCACAGCCATTCGTGACCGGGAGTCCATGGGAGCTGATTGGCTGTGCTCTCATGGGAGGGAGGGATGGCATATGCTCACTTCCCTGTCGCTCACAGCGATCACCAGCCAATCATGGGCGTCTGTGAGCTCATTCGTACGAGTGCTTTCCCTCCGAGTGTGTTAGACCGCCCCCAAATACGCATGCGAAAAAGTTCGAAAAGAGGCGGGCGGTAGCGTCGCATGTCACGGAGGGGGCATGTGCTTGCTTACACCCCTCCCTGGTCGGTGGTGGTCGTGTGATAGGGAAGGCAAAAAGTTGATGGGTGGGAATTGGATATGACTAAATTAGGGTAGAAAAATGGGGGAAAATAACACGTCATGTAGTGTGTATTATTAGGACTGTCAGTATCATGTATTGCTTAAGTCCCATGAGTAATAACTCTAAGCTATTCAAGGATAGATAAAGTATAACATGGTTTCATTCAGAAACCTCATTCAGACATTTAATAAATAAATAAGTTACCAAATGACACAGCCCTGCGATGGCCTGACGAACTGTCCAGGGTGTACACCGCCCTCTCCCAGAATCGGCACCAGCCTCCCCACGACGCTCATCAGAGCTAATTGGTTTTGAAAATGAATGAATGAATAAATAACACCATTTCTTTTGCCATGCACCATTTTCATACAACTACATTAGTAATCCAGAGGAATATTTAGCAATCCTCAAGCTGACAGATTGCAGTCTTCGTGAAGGTAGCATGCACCCCCCCAACCCCCCAATGTTTGTGGGTGTGAGGCTGGTACTTTTTATAGCTGAGATCTAGTTGCAGTTTGAGTTTTTTGTTTTGTTTTTTTTTTGCTGTGTAGGCTACAGATGGGAGAGACAGCTGGTGTTCCGGAGTAAACTCACCATGCACACAGCTTTTGACCGCAAGGACAATGCTCAGCCAGCTGAAATCACAGCCCTCGCCATCTCAAAGTAAGCCCAGTGTATTCCTGGATGTGTTAAAGAGATCTATATTAATCATGGAACAAGACAAGGTTTGCTCTATGGCTTTATAGCCGTAACCTACAGTAGTATATTGGAGTGTTACATAAAGTATACGTAATAACAGTGTCACGTTCTAGCACTATATGACCTTTATACACACACACACACACACACACACACACACACACACACACACACACAGGGCAGTGGTTGCCTGGTGGTAGGGTGCTGGATTGCTGATCCCAAGGTCGGGGGTTCAAGCCCCACTATCAACGGGTTCTCACTGCTGCCCCCCAGTGCAGCTAACTGGGTTATCAAAGGCCGGCCATGTCTCTCACTGTCTACGGTGAGAGACATGTAAAAGAGCCATTGCTGACTTTTGTCAAGAGTAGCTGCACTGCCGTCAGCATGTTTCTGCCCTGCGATGGCCTGGCGAGCTGTCCAGGGTGTACTCTGCCCTCGCCCAGAGTCGGCTGAGATGGGCGCCAGCCTCTCCGCAACCCTAATTAGGATTAAGCGGTTCAGAAAATGAAATACACACACACACACATTCATTATTACTGACGAAACTTTAAAAAAAAAATCTGTCCTAACAGAACTAGACAGTATAACTGACAATACTGATGGATGTTTCCCCACACAGAAGTTTCTATGAGTAAGAGGGCTGATATAATGTAGCTGGGAACTCCGTTTTCAGTCTTTTTCTCATGTGTGTATATGAACCAAAAAAAACTCTGGATAGTTGTTGTATTTTCTTGCTGTTGATTATGGGTCACTACATGAAAATTGGTGCAAAAGTGTGACATTGATGCCAAATCCTGAAATAGTTTGTTTCTTAAAATAAGAAGAAGAAGAAGAAGAAGAGGAAGAATGATTTAGGAAAGTGGTACTATGATGAAATTGTGTGAGAAATTCAAGCAAAAAGATAACCTTGATTTCTTGAACATTTCATCTAACGTCGTTGCTCGTGTAACACACAGACATGAAAATGACATTGAAGCTTACAACAGATGTATTAGTTCTCTACAACCGAGACAAATAAACAAGAAATAATTTCATACAGCAGTCAGGTGTTCCTGGACGGAATTAAAGCAATGGCAAGAACTCGAACCGATGGCTAAATTAAGGCAATTTGAGAGGTATTGTTACATGGAGTCTTACATCGAGAAATTTCAATGACTAGGTTCTGGATATTGGAATAAATGTGAGTACAATGTATTCAAATGATATTTTAAACCAAATTTCTTCATTATAATTCAGTTTTTACTGCCTGCAACAAATGTTGCGGGTGTAACCACATGAAATATGGACAAAATAACAGTGCGATAAATCAAAACGTTCCATTTATTTCCCTCTTACATGCAGTGTCCTGAATACAAATACCACAGGTACTCTGCTCTACTTTCATGGTAAAAAACTGTTTATTTATGTTCATTGGATATTTATTGGAAGTGTTCGGACGTAACATATTTGGACACGAAGGTCACATTCAAAACAGGTTCTAACATTATTCTTTTGTTCTGAGGGTAAAAGGCCTGGCCCATGGTTTCATCAGTCATTTGTTTCTTCTGATTTACAAGGAGTAACGCAAAGACTTTAAAGCTTGGTGACATTAACTGCAAAACTATGACCTCAGAAAGCCAATGCAGCCAATGTCACACTTTTAGGCACTAAGTTATTGGGAAATTTAGCAATGGACATTTTTTATTTTTATCTTTTTAAAAATTTTTTTAAACTGTAAGGTGATGAAGCTATCTTAGCTATGTCTCTGGATATAGAAATACAATTTAACATGGTGTTTGTGATTTTAATTCCTACCACACTTTCACACAAGCTCTTTTAATTAAGCACACTGCTTTGGGACCCCTTTTGGTGACGTGACCCTTATATAACATTCCTGTGCCTTTCCCAGGGACCACAGTAAGGTAGTGGTGGGTGATGGGCGTGGCCGCGTCTTCAGCTGGTCAGTGAGCGAGCAGCCGGGACGCTCGGCCGCCGATCACTGGGTGAAAGACGAGCAGGTGGAGGGCTGTTCAGCGTGCGCTGTGCGCTTCTCACTCACCGAGAGACGCCACCACTGCAGGAACTGCGGACAGCTCTTCTGCCAGAAGTAAGATACTCCTCAGCTTGAGCTGCTGTTCATTTTGTAAATACCTAAAAAAAATGTATCAGATACTGGATGATATATATTTTTATCAGATATCGGACAATAATTTGTATTTTTTTCTTGTATACAGTAGTGTGAAAACTCTTGAGCCACCCTACAGTGATGTATCAAAAGTAAATAGACATCATTTTTAAAAGATTTTTACATACTGTATGTATACTTATAAATAATTGATGATGGAGATCCCTCACAGAGGTACTCCGATTCACTCTGAGTTTCTCTGCAACATCAGTTGCTTTGAATTTTTTTTTAGCAGTCTAAAGACACCTCTCAGATCCAGGCCTGTCAAACTCTAAATCACTAAATTTTAAGGTGATTGAGGGCCAAATAATTAATGAACATCTATTCAAAAAGGGCAAAATGATTCATTTAGGCATTTGCCCCCTTTTCTTTATTCACTTGTATTTTCTGGCAGCGCTTAATGGTGACAAGCTAGCAGGTGATCATTTTTGAGTCATGAATGACTAAATGTTTGGTAGAAACAGGCTGCTGCCACCCAGTGGAAAGAAGGTGAATTAGGTTTCATGGTAATAATTAATGCAAAGAATTTACGATTATCATATTCTTCAAAAGCTCTCACGGGCCACATAAAATGAGGTGGCCTTGAGTTTGATACCTGTGTTCTACAGCATTTCTTTGCAAGTGTCTCTAAACTTTTTTCACAGTACTGTATATAGAAGCTCATATACTTCTCTGCAATGAAACGTATTGCTGTTTTGGCATGTGTTTTAACTCTCTTTAAAAGTTGTATATTGATTGAAAAAGTGGCCAAATTTTTGTCCCCAAAAATTTCACTTGAAAGGGCTGAGAACCAGAGTGGTGTAACCAACAGAAAGCTGTTTTTTAGAAAATTTTATGTTTTTGCAATATAAAAAAATCAGGGCTAATGCTCACCAGGTGATTAAAGGTAATAAGGTAGATGAAGGGACCATTCTGACTCACATAGACCTTATTCATCTGTTAAAATATGACCTCATCTTATGAGCCTTTTCAGTTTTTGTGGGTTAGACCACTGTGGTTCATATTTATATTTAAAAGATTAACTTTTATATCGATATAAAATGCGATAGATGGATAGATGGATGGATTAATGCATTGGAAAAACAACATTGCTGATTATTTAGTGTGGCTTACTGGAATTTAGATATTTGATATCTAAGAGGGTTTCACAGACCACCCCCCACCACAACACACACACACACACACACACACATTTCCTGACTCTGTTTCATCTCTTGCTATGCTGTTTTTTCGCATTACTCAGAAAATCAGCTCTGAATATGAAAAATCATTGCAGGGATGTAATGTGGGTGGTGACTGTTCATAGCACGTCATATCATATAGCTTCTAAAGAAATAGAAACATACACAGTGCTTAAAACCCCAAATATTTACCTCCACCAGGAGGATATGTTGGTTTATGGTTATGTTTCACCTGTGTTGGTTGGTTTGTTTGTGTGTATGATAACTTAAAGTTCTGCACGAGCGGGTGCAGTCCAAATACCCAACATTTACATTTTGGAGGTGATCTGCGCATAGGATCATGTTTTGAAAAAATCCTTATTGTTTAACATGGTGCAAAATGTTCAGCAGTCTCGCACATTTTATTATAATTATGCCAAGTAATAAATACCTGCAACTCTCAGACAGATTTTTCAGGTTAATCAGTGCACTTGGCACCATAATGCATTTGTACCTGCCGTAATAACCTTGCACTCTGAGTGCACCGCTAGTCCTATTATTTATTTCCATTTGCAATGCTGAGCTGAGGATGTGTAGTGCATGTAAACATGTCTAAACCGTGCAACTTTGCAGTAGGATTCAATGCTCTGTCTTCGGCTCTTGCAGATGCAGTCGCTTCCAGTCCGAGATCAAGCGCTTGAAGATATCCTCCCCTGTTCGTGTGTGTCAGAACTGTTACTACAACCTACAGCATGAGCGAGCCTCAGAAGAAGGGGCCAAAAACTAAATTCATCCCCCATCACTCAGATACTCCCATTGCCCTGTACCGTCTTTACAGAGCTTCATTACCCCACCACAAATCATGGACTTAAATCTAAAATCAAATCACTCATGTTCCTTATTTCAGATGACGGGCAGTCATCTTCCTTCTACATAAACTGCGCAACATTTTAGATTTTAGGTGCAAAACAAGAAGACGTTTGTTAATATTGTAAATAGCAAAATGGCCTTTTTAACTAGAACTCAAAAAGTCATTATTAAGAGAGAAAGAGAAGACATTTTGCCTGTATTATAGCATTATAATCTCCTCTCCTGACTTTAAAACTACTAAAAACACAACTAAGGCAGTCGTGTGTAGTCGGTGTCATGAGGCACAGCCTCCCGGCAGGTATAATATCGGGGACTATGAATGTTAATAATAAATGTTTGTGGGTTGGCATTATTACTGTGTCTAGTTATGCAAATAATTTTGTTTACAATGTGTTAACGTTGATGTGTTGCCCACAGTATCAAAGCCGTTGCCAGAAGTTCATGGAAATAGTGGTTGTTGTTTTTTCCGTTTTGTTTTGTTTGTTTTTGTTTTTGTTGTTGTTGCCAAATGCCTTTAAAACTTTTTAACATATTTGTGAACAAAAGGAAATTTTGTTATTTTTGACCCCCACACATGCCTTCTATAGCATTCCCAGATATATAATGTCATTTTAATTTCATAACATATCATGATATCATTATAGAAAATGCAAAATCTGGAACTTTCCACTGGTTCACTCTTTTTTTTTTTCCCTCCCCTTTTGTTTATGTTTGTTTGTTTAAATGGAGGCTAACAGTGGGGTTATTTTGCGTTTAACAAGTTCTACGTTCACTACTAAGTGTGATATGAACTAGCTTTAATATTTCTCTCTGACACTAATACAAGTCTGAGTGAATCAACTCGACAATGGTATATTTTTTTTAAATATCAACACCACTGACGACTTCTTTTTAAAACTTCCCAGTGGAACTCTAATCATCCCGTTTGCTTGACGTGTTTGAGGAATAACTTGCGTGCCTCAGTCTTGGAACGTTTCCAGTCGGATTGTACCGGAGAGTTCAGTGTTTTATTATTAGAAAGGGATTTGCTTTTTTGATGTTGGAAAAACTGGAAGGGTGTTTTTCTTATTATGTGAAATGATGCCGTGAGACTTTATATTTTTTCTTTAATATCTGTTGTATGTCTTCAGTGGTACTGTGGGCAATACTGCATTGAAAGTGCTGCTTTGATCATTAGGAAGAGATGTATTTTCTTTTTCTTTTAAAAAGTTAGAAACAAATCACTTTAAAGCAAGAACTACATGTGCACATGTCCTTTATTCATATTCATCCCTGTTCATTGCCATACGGTTGAATCTCTATCTCACTATGATCAGAGTTATGATTACTGTAAATTAGTGTGCAATCGTAACATCAGAACTCAAAGGCCAGATGGCTGTAACAATTATTTTCGCACCTTTACATGTACAAAAATAATAATAATAATAATTACAGTTTTATCAAATGCATTTTTATGTTGTATGCTGTCATTTTAAAGTGGTTTGTTCCTTTACAGCAAGATGAACTGTACAAAGTATTTATGCAATTATAATGTTTCCTTTTTTATGATTACTGTACATTTTTCAGCAAGTTGGGTTACTTGTTGCATGTCTAACACAGCTGACTTTCTGTGTCAGTGCATTGTACATGTTTGGCATTATTCCTTTTTTTTTTTTTTTTTTTTTTTTTTAAATAATTTCTATTGCATTATTAAATCTGATTTTTAAGCCCTGAGAGATGTGTATAGAGTAGACTGATATGCTGAAACACTTTCCGGGTTGACTTTTATACTCCCATGTATGAAAATGAACGCCTGATCAAGAAAAAAAAAAGTCCAAAAGACAAATGGTTTCCTCCTTCTTTTTTTTTTTTGGTGGTTGTGTTAGACTGCATTACTACAGTATCTGATGTGCAATCTGTGGTAGCTGAATGTTCATTGTGCATTTGTGTTTAAGTACAACTACATGCCCTCCTATTTCCTTGTAGAGTAACCCTCAACTGTACTGTTACTACAATGCAATAGATCTGGTACTCATCTTTTTAATTTAATTTCAATTAAATCCTCGCTGTTTACCACCAGGAGTGTTTTAATGTATTTTCAGTCATTCGTCACATGCAATATGTTTACCAGCCTTGACAGTCTTTTCAGAAACTATATAATGAGTGATATCGCAGCGGGAAGGTTATGAGTTCGATTCCTGGGCTTGGGCATTTCTGTGTGGAGTCATGCTTTCATGGGTTTCCTCCGGGTACTCCGGTTTCCTCTCGCAGTCTAAGACATGCACGGTATGCTAATTGGCTGTTCTAAATTGCCCCTAGGTGTGAGTGTGAATGGTTGTAAGTGTGTTGGCACTGTGATGGTCTGGCGAGTTGTTCACCTTCGCCCAGTGTCAGAGTAGATGGGCTCCAACCTCCACGTGACCCTAAAAGTAGGATTAAGCAGTTCAGCAAATGAGTGATTCAGTGAGTGATGATAAACTTGACCTGGCAGTTCTCCTTTGGTATACATGAAGGATACTGTCTTGAAAGAACAGGTTCCTGAATTGTTATTTGGGTAATTAAAGGTTTTTTTTTATCATTTTAAAGTGGTTCTACTTGGAAGCCTTAGTTCTAGAGTTGAACACTGTTTAAGTTCCTCTTGATGGTCAACCATGAAACTTTTTAAGGCCACGTCATACTTTTTTGTTTTAGAGCAATATGTGAATCACGTCTCAACTACTGAGCAGATCAGCCATATCTGTGCTGAACCAGAATAGGATTCCTCCCATGATTAGACAAGCAGCCATGACAATAATTCAATTCAAGAAGGAAGTTAACTCTGAGGTCACTGTCTGCTTATAGGTTTAATTTCTAATGAATTCTTGTTATACCCCACAGTGAAAGAAAACCAGCAGTCATTGGGCTCTACGTGTTTTTAACAGTTCTTCCAGAGGAACAGTTGCAATATTCCCGTCCCAGTTCCGGGCCAACGTGTCCAGGTTCAGACAATTTGTTCAGGAAAATCAGAAATGTCTAAAAATAAAACTGACAGACAGATTAGCCAACGCTTGAGCTGTTCTTGTCCCAGAGGCAGACAAGCCCGTCATGACAACACGTCCAGAAAACACATCAGTGATGAACCATGACCTGGCAGTTCTACTCAAAGGGTACACTAGAGAACCAGCCTGTAGGTCATATGACCAAGTCTGGGGAACAAAGGTTTGAAAGTTTTTTGAGGTTTCCTGATGGATACGGAACATTTTTGTCTTGGTATTTTCGGACCTGGAAATGCCACTTGAAGTGGGGACGATGATGTGGTTAGGGTGCTGGGTTCGAGTCCCAGTTAGACCCCATTGTGCTAAGACCCCTGGGCAAGGTCTTATCCACAGTGTACCTCTGTCCACCCAGTGGTATAAATGGGTCCCAGTAAAAATACCAGGAAGGTAACCTGCAATCAACTAGCGTCCCATCCAGGAGGAGTTGAACTCTTATTCGATACAGAAACCGGGATGAGCTCTGGGTCTGGTCATCCAGTAGGTTCAGGTGTACAATGCCCAACACAATTTACCTTGCCACTTGAAAGTTCCAGGCATTTTGGGGAGGGGCAACCAGGGTGAAATGGGGTCAAATTTGAAAAGTGTCCCATTCGTGTCAATACGCATATCAGATTACTCGTCCAGTCATAAGGTGTTTAACAGTGTATAGTTTGTTACACATCCCATATCATATGAGGGCGCTATGACCCAAAATATCAGAAGGTCCATGAACTTTATCATTGTGTTTAATCATACATATTTTCCTTCATGACTGTGTTCATCTCTTCTGTCTTCATTAAACAGTATACATATCCTATGTACTATTATATCTCATTTTCTTTTTTGTGCTTGGTGTTGGGTGCATGTTTACCCTGATGTTGATGTAGGTCCTGTTGCTGACATCACATAAGATCTTGTGCTTCCTAGATGAAAGAGAACAGTGCAAAAAATATAGAGATATGGAATGTATATAAGTCCTAAAAATATGATTGACACTTTTTAAATTTGACCCCTACTTGACCTCTGTTGACTCCTCCACACTATGTCCAGAACTTTCAAGCAGCAAGCCCAAGTTAAAAATGTTCGGTATCCAAAACCTATTTAAATCTCTGTTCCCCAGGACTTAGTCACAGGACTTAAAGATTGATCCTCTACTACACTGTTGAAGTGAAGAGTTCCTTAAGGATCATTTGGCTTGTTGCAGGTTCTCAGCTTTGTAAAGGGGTTGGATGGTTCTAGGTGCTTTAAGGATTCACAAAACCATAAAAGAATAATTCTAAAAGGATGCCAGATAGTACATCCCAAATTTGTTTGGGACAACCAGAGAGGACTGTATATTAAACTCACACACACACACACACACCTGAACGCATGCTGTGCTTTACCTAATCCAAATAGTCTGAAATAGAAAAGTCTGTATGAATACTTAATGCAAATTTGGACACTGTAAAGTTCTCAGTTGTCACAGATAGACATAAATTTTCAATAATGTCAAAAATATCAGCCAATAACTTATTAATTGCAGGCAAGCCAGACAGAATATACCCTGACAAACACCCCCCCCCCCCCCCCCCCCCCCCCCCCATTCATCCCATCAAACTCATTTTTGTCTAATTACCAAAATAGGGCAGGAAGGTGCTGTAGGGGTTAACACATCCACCTCATAACAAGAAGGTCCTGGGTTTGTGTCCTGGGCTCGGCGATGGAGTTCACATGTTCTCCCAGTGCATGCTTGGGTTTCCGTCGGGCATTCAGACCCTGTGTGTGTTGGCACTGTGAAGAACTGGCAAGCTATTTACCTTCTCCTGAGGTTGGTTCAGATAGACTCCAGCCTCTCCGCAATCCTGAAAGAATGACTGAATAATAAGGAAAATAGGATGCTGCTGACAGTGGCGCAGTGGTTAGCATGTCCGCCTCACAGCGAGAAGGTCCTGGGTTCGATTCCCAACTCGGGCGCTTCTGTGTGGAGTTTGCATGTTCTCCCTGTGCTTGCGTGGGTTTCCTCCGGGTACTCCGGTTTCCTCCCACAGTC
>JAOUQZ010000027.1:7128603-7147836 GCA_028564935.1 Neosilurus hyrtlii
GTGTGTGTGTGTGTGTATATATATATATATATATATATATATATATATATATATATATATATATATATATATATAATATGTGTATGTGTATATGTGTGTGTATATATGTGTATATGTATGTATGTATGTATGTATATGCATATATGCATACAGACGTGCCAGTAAATTGATTAAGTGCAAGCTTGCAAACATAGTAAGTGGATTTAGCTCAGAATTACACTTTATTTATTTCACTGGAAAGCAGTACAAATAGTTCACAAGGATTATTTCATCTCTCTTTATTTACTTTATCTAAACTCCATAAAAACACCGCTATATTTTCATTAACTTAATTTCACTGAAGCTTCCCTCCATAATGACCTGCGGCTTATGAACCAGCTAGGGAATTCACAGAAGTTCTCCTGATCTAGGTTTGCCAGCCCTCATGGATTGAAAGTACCATCATTCCCAGATTATTGCTGTTATTCTGTTCTCCAATGAGTGCTGCATGTGTCTTGTAATGCTTAGTGACGTGCTGCAGATGTCAAGCATTTTTTTCCCCTCCAATGTGCCTAGTTGTACTGTATGTAGATGTGTTTAACTGATAAATCGTACATCATTACTGGTATCTTATCTGACCTCCACAAAGAGATTAAATGTTTTGTGTTGTCCATCCTGCAATTATTGTACACACCAACAGTTGTGAATGTTTGTAAGAGTATCTGCTTATTTAAGGGAATATTACGGACTTGTTTTGAACTTCATGGTCCTCATTAACCAAATGTTGCTCTTGTCATTCCATTAACTGTGTGTTTGTGTGTGTGTGTGTGTTTGTGTGTGTGTGCCATTCCAGTTTGCTTGGACCCATGTGACTCTGTTGATTGTGGTAACTCAGTCTCACCTGGTCATTCAGAACCTTTTTGAAGGAATGATCTGGTAAGCAGGAATCACACCCAACTTGACAGACCTGTCTCTCAATCTTTCCCTGCTCACACTCTAAAATAGTCTGAATATTTCCTCACTGCATTCCTTTTTTTTTTCATTCTGTTCAGCTTGCATATTTTTGGCTTCCTTCTAAATCTATGTTATTGAGACCCATAAAATATTTTTCTACACAGTGTCAAACTTTTATTAAACTCTTAAAACTGCCTGTGTAAGGAATATAATATGACAGAGCATGATGTTATAAGAAAAGAATCAATATTATGATGTTGGTAATGCAGGCCAACATGACGTACAATGAGCAGTAACGTTACTCTTACCTCTGCAAAGTTGACTATGTAATGATTATTTGCAGAAAGCAAGGTGGATGTTGCTGAATAATTCCCAAGACAGAACACTGAAGAGAATTTAGAGACATCCACCAAACATGAACCAAATAATTTTAGTAAATATACTACATGGGAACATAAAAGCATATTAATCAAGACTGGTAGTCCATTTATTTATTTAATTTTATTATTATTATCATTATTATTATAATATAAATATATATATTTTTTTACATATTTTAAGTATGACCGTGGCCAGGTGAGCAGAGCTTATACCCGTGTGTATACTGTGTAACTGTGTCTTAACTCATTTAAACTTTTAGTATATACTACATTAAAAAGAGAAAAGCAAACTAAAGCAAGATTTTAATGGTTTATTTTTCCATCTTTAAAGCCTGATAATGATCCCATCACTTGCTCCATCAGAATGCTAATACACGCTCAAATGACGGCATTTTTTGACATTTTTAAATGAATAAAATACTCTTACCCTTAAAAACAAAGGCCAAATTGAATGAATAGCTTCATTTTTATTGGCCAGCATTTTGCTGAATTTCTAGGATTTCCGAATCAGTCACTGTGACAAACCATGAGTTTGTCCGGCGCTCGGTTCAAACATTATCCACTTAGTATAATAAGCTATTATTGAGTGAAGCCGAATCATTCTCTATATCACACGAGAGCCGAATTATATAATTGTTTTATTATTCATTACAAATATTGTAAAAGTAGACAGTCATCGGACTATAGTGCAATAATCATTCAACTTATGTGATTGCAGTGATGCAATAATTTGGCTTGCAGAAGAATGTCAAGAATTATTATTTGCTGAAATATTTGAGAAATGAGAAAATATCTTGAATGATTAATAATATCTAACTCCCAGCTTGCGAAACTATCACGTTGTGCGGTATATTTTAATTTCTGACAACTGAGTGCCCCAGAGTATTTTATTCCTGCTATAACATGGTAAACCTATAACAGTTACAGTTATTAGTTTGTTATTTGCATTGCACTCAAAAATCCACTCATAATTACATGTTATTGATGTGGAATATTAGTTCATGTTATAACTCTCACAGCTCTTTTCTTTCCCCATTACATGGTAATTTTTTTTTTTAAATGTACCTTGACATTTATACTGTACTGTGGCCTTGTCAAAACACACAGGTAATTTTTAAACATAGCTTTTTGGCCTTAAGATGCACCTTTTACAGAATCTTCCAGAATAAAGATTTTTAGAAAACATTTTTTTAGTGTATGCAGAAAAATATTTAGATTTTGTAATTTAGAGTTCAGCATGTGCAAAGTTACTTCCTTTGTTTACATGAGTCAGCAGTGTGATTTTGGGTTTTCACATAGACAGAGATTTCTGAATACAGTGCTTTCCTTTTTTCAGTGAATAAGGAAGTTTTAAATAATGTATGCATATAACATATTAGAAAAAGGATATTATCTACTTCTGACTGAAAATTCATCAAGGATATACATTTGAACAAAATTTAACTTTATGTATTATGGTTGCACAATGCAGAGATAATATATTGGGATTTTGTTGTGAAATTTACAGACAACATAACTGAAGCCACTGGAGATGAAGAGAATGAAGAATAGAATATTAGAGAAGGGAAAAAATGCTATTAGCTGTATATATGTTTATTTGACCAATGTAGGCTTCTGTTCTGTTGCATGGCAAGCATTAACGTGATTAACGTCTATGCAGTCAGTGTATACAGTACATGTGAATATGTTGAGAGTACGAACACTGTTTTCTGTGCAACAGGTTCATGGTACCAATATCGATCGTTATTTGTAATGACATCATGGCTTACTTGTTTGGCTTCTTCTTTGGAAGAACACCTCTGATTAAGGTAAGCCTTCGCATAAGGTTAAGATTTTGGCGAATACACATACACATATATATCGAGAGAGACAACTGTAATGTTTTTGTTCAGCTTTCTCCGAAGAAGACCTGGGAGGGATTTATTGGAGGCTTCTTCGGCACAGTGGTCTTTGGCTTCATTGTAAGTTCATCAACTTCAACAGTAAAATCTCTACAACAAGTGGAATAATGCAGTTCTTAAACACAGTGGTTGTTTCCATTCCAGTTTGCCTACCTGCTGGCCCAGTACCAGTACTTTGTGTGTCCGGTGGAGTACAACAGCGAGTCTAATCGTTTTACTGTGGAGTGTCAACCCTCAGACCTGTTTGTGCAGAAGAACTACACGCTTCCTGTGATCGTGCAGAATGTCCTACGATGGGTAAAAAAAAATGCTCATCTCTGTATAAAAATAACAGTTCAGTAAGATGATTGATTAAAATAAATTAATAGATATTATCAGGCTGTGGTTATGATGGTTAAGAGGACTAAGGCATAAACAAGTTTGCTCTGGACAGATAAATTCTATTAAAACTTCTTTTTGTTTGGTTCATTCTCCACAGAAAACGGTGAACTTGTACCCATTTCAGATTCACAGCATCGCTCTCTCCTCATTTGCTTCACTGATTGGACCATTCGGTGGATTTTTTGCCAGCGGATTCAAGAGAGCTTTTAAAATCAAAGTAAGTTTGTTCATTTTTTAAATTATGGTAATATCATACAATTACTCGTTTGCCAAGTCAGTTAATCCTACTAGGGTCGCGAGGGGGCTGGAACCTATCTCAGCCGACATTGGGCGAAGGCAGGGTACACTCCGAACAGCTCTCCAGACCACTGCAGGACTAACTTAAAACCATTTACACTCACATTCACACCTAGGGGCAATTAGGAACAAACTCCGCACAGAAACACCCAAGCCTGGGACTCAAACCCAGGATATGTTGCCCAGAACATGCATCATCAAAAATATAAACACAGTCATTTTGTTTCCATAGGATTTCGCAGACACCATCCCTGGACATGGTGGAATCATGGACCGCTTTGACTGTCAGTATCTGATGGCCACATTTGTCCATGTTTACATAGCAAGCTTTATCAGGTAAGAAGGCGTAAGCTTGTGGGGACTTCACCATGCATGCTGGTTATTAAATATCACTCATCATAAATTAAAACTTTTCCAGTATTAAAAATACTACACAAGTTCCACAATAATTACATTTCTGCCTCCAAATCTGTTACTGAAATAATGTACTAAATACATGTGGTGAGGGATTATTGCATTGCGGGCTCCTGGCAGGCACCAGAGATTTAAAGTGATCTTGTGTGTGAGAAAGGCACTGTAAGTTAATACTTCTGCCCAAAATGGAATTGTAATCACTGGCGTTTGATTTATTTATTTTTTATCAGTTTACCTGTGAACAAAATTCTGACCACACCTGTACATGGATTTTCGCCAAACTCGGTGGGGACACTACCCTACCTGAGCCTCATAGAGAATTAAATTTTGCAATGTCAAGGTTGAAGGTGAAGGTCAGCTCTAGGTCAAATTTTTGGAGATTGAGTGCTCATAATTTTGAAATGAGTGCCGATAGACATGCTGTTGGAACACTATAAGGAAACCATGTTTGGACTTTCAAATGAGCCAGTTACCTCTGCCCTTTAGTGACCCTCAAAAGGTCAAACCCCAGCCATCTGGTAAAACCTTCATATAATAAGATGAGCACATGGGTAATTAAAACCACTACCCATATAGGAGCCTATATGCATTCTGTGAGTGCCCTTCTGGTTATTATTATTATTATTATTATTATTATTAAAAACACTTCTCAATACCACCATGTATTTACCCCACAATCTAAAAAAACCCTCACATATGCATACATTGGTATAATTACACATTATTGGGTATCCTCTGGCTGGAAATATACTCTTATAACTGTGCATACATGTGCACAAGATGGCTGCTTCACGTATCTTGTGTCCCTTTGATGTCATTGCGCCCGTTTTCAGAAATTAATGCGATGTGTCTACAACAATGATGAAGTTGTGTGACCGAGTCTGTCCTCTAGTAACACGTGTAGTACACAGGAAAATATGGTACAATAAAATTCCAGCCAGTTGTCTTCATCTGCTGTTGGGTTACAGTTTCCCTTCACTAGACCTAAGAGGCTCAAACCTGTTCTAGCATGACCGTCCCCCAGGGCAAACAGTGAACAAAAATGTGAGTCGCTTGCACAGAGCACTGACCTCAACCCCACTGAACACGTTTGGAATGAACTGGAATGCCAACTGCCCCAGGTGTCCCCAGCTGACATCCGTGTCTGACCTTAATAATGCTCTTGTGGATGAATGATCTCACATCCTCACAGCCCACACTCCAAAATCTAGTGCACAGCCTTCTGAGAAGAGAGAAATTTATTATAAGAGGAATGGAACTTGGAGTCCAACGATCAAGAAACTGTCATGGTCGAGTGTCCATAAACTTAGTGTAGTGTGCGTTTACTGTTTGCCATGGGTTTTTTTTTTTTTGTTTGTTTGTTTTTTTACATGACTATGCACTGTGGAGCTGGTGGTGTAATGGTTGGGGTTCTTGGCTCATGATTGAGAGATCGTCATTTCATATACGCATTAGACCCCCACCGTGCTAAGAACCCCAGGCATAGTCTTAACCACAAGTGTGTCTCTTTCCACCCAGCAGTATAAAAGGGTACCAGTAAATAATGGGAAGGTAACGTGAGATGAACAAGCGTCCCATCTAGGAGGAATTGAAATCTTATTTGCTACAGAACCTGGGGGATAAGCTCTGGCCTGATGAGCCAATAGGTTCAGGTGTAAAAGCCCAAATGCATTGGTTACAAAGTCAAATTCAAATTTGTCACGTACAAAATCATACACAGTACAATATGTAGTGACATGCTTGTTACGACTGTCCTATATTTGAAGAGATTAAAAAACTATCAATATCAACAAGAAAAAAAGAAAAATAACTACTTTAACTATTTGAAGGGCACCAATAGCTAAAGGTTGAATATAAAATATAAAATAAAATGTATATGTATAACAATGCAGAGTAGTGCAAGGTGTACAGAGAGTGCAAATTGTGTGTGCAACAATCAGCTGAGGTAGAAAGTAATGATCATGTATAGGGAGGTCTACAAAGTCCAGGTACTAGTGTTCTGGATGAGGCAGAACGGCCTGCGGGAAGAAGCTCCTCCTCATTCGCTCAGTGTTTTCTTTCAAGGAACGGAAATGTTTCCCTGAATGCAACAGAGAGGAGACCACACAAGTTTGATAAAATGCACATTTTTCAGATTCTCTGACTCTACATTCATTGATTAGTGTTCCACACACTAATGTTTATAGGTGTTGTGTGTTACTTGATATGATCAGTCTGTTCATCCTGAATACACCTTGCCTGTCAACGGCCCCGTATTGGACAGGACCTGGTTGCAAATAATCTGTATTAAAATAATAAAAGTATTTCTATTAATGTGTATTTGTACCTTTTAAGAGTTTGAAGATGGTGTGATTGAAGCTCCTGTTAAAAAGATTCATAGCATAATAAAATTATATTATCATTATTATTATTACTTTACATGACTTCCCGACATGCTATCTGTGTTTCAGAGGTCCGAATCCCAGTAAGGTTTTACAGCAGCTGCTGGTTCTGCAGCCTGAACAACAGCTCAGCATTTTCAACATGCTGGGCAACCACCTGCGAGAGAAGGGTATCCTGCTTCCTGCTGCAATGGAGGAGTGAAGAAACACTTGTTTATTCACCACTTCAGTTAGAACAGTAAGGTTTAGGTAGTTATCAGTTCACCCGGCTATGGGTGCACAACCATCACTCTAGAAACTCTGGAGAACGACCACGCAGTGGACTTTACCTCACACCTTCACTGCACAAACAGCTTTACAAAAATGTGACCACAAGGGGGGAGGTATTCTTCTTTTTCTTCTTCCTCTTCCTTTTCTTCTTCACAGAACTGCATGTAAGACAGGTCTTCCAACAAACAGAAGGGAAAGATGGAAGCACACAGTAAGTGAAGTCAGAGGGCTGGAAGCTTGAATAATTCTTAAGGCCGAGTTTGGGCATTGCACTGATTTTTAAATTTGATTGTAGTGTAATTTCTGACGTGTGTGATTGAATCGCAGACATAGTACAGTTTGCTTCTGCAAAAATTCCAAGCTGTCACATTGGGTTGTGAGTTACTACAATATGCAGGATTAGCATGATAATCATATCGACTGCACAAATAACCTACAACCTTAAAAACAGCATGAGTCGTACACTTACCCCTAAAAGTAGCCCTTCTGTCTTTTCCCATGGACCCAACATTAGATATATACTGTAGAATTCCACTGCTCTAGGACCTACCCTTGAGAACTACACACTAGTAGTTATGTATTAATGTAAATAGATATAGATTATACTAAAGGATTTACAGTATAAAATATTATATATCTTAAAAATCCTATATATATGTTATAGGAATGGAAATATATGCAAATATTTGATTTACTTTTTTAAAATAGAGATTTAGCATGGTTAACCTTTTTCCTGTGTGAAGGACATTGTGGTGAATGAATAAAAGTTATTTTTGTCTTTATGGAAGATGAGAACTAAACATTCAGTTCTCTAATCTAAAATAAACTACTTGTAGTGCACTACAAAAAAAACTAATCTAAAAAAAAAACATTCAGGTTTTTATCATCAAATGACTGTCTTATGGTTCTTTTAAAGGAGTTTGAAACAGAGTGAAGTAGATTGTTTGTTTGTGCAATTACTGCTAACTTATCTGGTAGTCATATTGTGTGCTATATTTACTGGTTCAGTTATATTTATTATTAAAAAAAACAAGGGAACAAGAGCACTGAGTGCGCAAATCTCCGCCAAGCCCTGCAATTCCCCCTTATGAACCAAAATGTCAAAAATCATCTCAATTTTACAATGTTAAAGAATCCTTCAAATTAAATAAATGAATAAATAAAATTCTGTTTCCAGAATTTAATTCAGATCATCTCCAAAATCAAATGTAGTTTTCCCAGTCCAAAACCTCACATCTGGTAGAAATTGCATGCAAATACACAACTTTTTTCAAATAACAAAGTACACAGCACCCCCAGCTGGGCCTCCTGTAAGAAGACACTTAAAAAAAACCTAACAATTATTCCAATTCAATTCCAATTCCAATGTTGAAGAATCCTTTAAAAAAAAATTCCTGAAGCCAGAGATTGAAAAAATCTAATGCAGTCTTTTCATGCAAATCCACACAACATTTTGTACAATCCTGGTAAAAACACACAAACTGGAGGTAAAAATATAACCTCCTTGGCCGTTATAAACAGATTTGCTGATGAGCAGAAGTCCTGCTTGTATACCAAAGCACTGTCTATATACTAGTGTCTAAAATAGTTCACACTAACACTATAAACATAACAAAGCAAGAGATCAGAGATAAAACAGATTCATACTGAAATATAACAGTAAACACTAAACAAAATGTGACAGTTTATATTTAAAAAGCCATTTGACTTTCATTAGCGCCTAGCACTTTTTACATTTTTCTAGAGCAGTATCTACTGCTAAGTGTGCTTGTTAAAATTTAGACACATCAGAAACCGAGTAGAGTTCTGGGACCAGACCTTTCTCCTATAAACCTTAAATTAGTGGATCTGGGGCAATCTGCTAGAACACGTCTCACCATGTTCCCTTTCCATTCCCATCAGAGGTCTGTTTACTTCTCATTGTAGTCTTTCCTCTTTACATCTGCTGTTTCAACCAGCTTATGCAATTAACATTTTCAGATTTGCATGTCGAAAAGACACAATCAGTTCAGACCAAAAAAAAAAAACACCTTTATAGATTCAAAGGGAGTTGATGCTACCAGAATACTGAGTTTCTGCACGGTTTACATTGTTGTTCAACATATAATTCTGTTCCAGCTTACTTAAGCTTGTTTAACAACAAACAGGCGTCTCTCATTACTGTCAGATGTTATGATACTGTAATGTTGTGTTTTACCAAAAAGTTGGGCTCGTGTTGTACTTTTGTTTTTAATAATTATTTATGGGTTTGATTTACTGTTTATTTTTTAACATGAATCTAAAGGGTTGAAATAGGAAATATTTAGCAGTTACCGTGGATACATCAACAACGGAAATGTTTTGGTTATTTTTTAAATTATTATTATATGATTATGATTTTAGAATAAAATAAAACCTTGCATTTTCCCCTGCTTACATCTCGTTTCTGATCGGACTCCCCCAGCACCCAACAACAACAAGCAAAAAGCAAAAAGACTACGAATGAGAGTACATGATTATCAAAAACCATACTTGATTAACTTCTCTTTAGTCTTGTAAGATTTATTACAGATTTCTATGCAGTACATTGATTTCTTAGTGGACTTTATCATAAACATCTTACTGACCTTTTTACCCTTCTGACCAAAGGGCTGTCATCACGTATGATGTCTGTTCAGTTGCATTCCATCACAAACTCAAAAATGCCATCGCTGATCATCACCATTTTTGGTGTGGATGTTGGGATTGGGTAACTACAGAAGCCTATCTATTTTCATCACGGTGTGATATTTAGTATGGCGCCACTGTTGCCATCTTGAGTTTGCGTTCCATGCACTAGCTCGAATACGGCATCACTGATTATAACATTATTGGTGTGAATTCCGCACATTAACTGGACGACACCGTCACCGATCATCACCTTTTCGTGTCCATGTTTGAACTGGGTATATCTTTTTTATGTGCCACATTGGCTAAGGGGTATTGCCTGCTTTGCTGTGAAATTTTTTCGTAATGTAAAACCCTTAGGGGTTTGAACACAAGCAGCACATTTACTTATTTCCATATTTTAGCAAAGTGCACTGTGGAGCATAAGTTTCTATTCGAGGCTTAGGAGCACTGTATGTCTAAATTGCTTTATGATTATAATTTTCATTCCTCAGAATGGAAGAAAAGTTGCATGATCTGGACTGATGCAGGCGACTTTTAAAATTTGCTTATAAGCAAAAATAAACAGACTAACTCCTCTTGCCAGAGCACCTCGTCAGCTGACACACAATCCACAGGATAAACAAAATGAATACTGTAGACCTTGTCGTCAACATCACGTCTGTAAATTAGTATATGATTACTTATAGTACGGATTATAGGATATTTGAGTTTTACTGAAGAGATTTTCATTAATTATAGCAATTTTATTATTATTATTATACATTAATATGAAATGAACAACACATCCGAATAAACATCTGCATCCTTGTGATATTTGGGTGAAACAAAAAACATAATTTATAAACAGACATTGCAATTACAGGAAATAAAAAATAAAACGTGGGTGCTTTCATCAATAAGAGACAATCCAAAATACGAGGAAAACAGAAGTCAGTTAAAGAGCCTTTCCATAATTCAAATTCGACTATATTGCAGATTCTCATTGCTCATTATCTCAGCAGTAACTTAAAACAAGGACTTTGGATTTATTTAAAATCTACATTTGTCATTCAAGTAAAAGGTAGCTTCCGACAATCCAACGTCAGCCTTCACAGCCTGTATTATACAGTGTACATACACAAAACATGTAAGGGAAAACACGTTTTAATAATTTAGATAAATATGAATTGTGTATGTACATGAATTCAAATGAATATGCGGTGTGTGCAAAACATCCGTTTTGGTAGACAGGCCGACACACTCATGCAGTTTTATAAGGAAATTGGTATGTGATTTTATTTTATTTATATATATATATATTTTTTTTAAATCATCTGGACGGTGTGGTTGCTTGGTAACTATATTTATGTTCCATAAGCTATGCGTGATGAGTGATGTGCTACGTGTGCATCTGTGTTCCATCATCCACCACAAAATTAGTCTTAATGCACCAAACTGACTTCTTAGGTGTTCTTATGGACATATCAAATTAGAGGGTGCTCATAAAAATTTAAATAAAAAAAGTATCATCAGTTTAACAAAGTCATTACGAGTAAATTCGGTTCACTCAAAAAGTTGGCTTGGTGTATTAACTCATTTTGTGGTGATGGGTCACATTTATACCTTAATCCATTTGACTGGTGAATCAAAATGACGTTTGAGTGTGACCTGGCCTAATAATCACTGGAGGGAAGGGGGGGGGGGTGTCCTAGTTAATATGGCTGTAAACCTTGCTGAACACTGGCAACCACATATGGGCTGTATCTGCGCCATCATTCCAGTTATACAAGGTTGGTTCCTATTCAGTGAGACTCCACTTGGTCCAGCATGTAAAAAATAAAGTTATAGCATTAATCTTGGACGGCATTATCAGTGAAATAAATTCTTTAAATATACTTTGATCTATTTGATAAAAATGATAATACTAATAATTGGCTTCTAGCCTATGTTGTGTACTTATTGAGTGGCAGATTAATGTTGTCTAAATTCCTCCAAACGTACTTTGCGGCAAGCAATTACAGATCAGAGTGCAACAGTTTACAGAGGAATTTTGTGAGAATAGACTTCTAAACCTTGCTGGATTTTACCACGGGTTTACCCACGTCCTGCTAGGTGACGATGTCTGTAAAAGGCACGCGAATGTCGTCGTCTTCCGCCAGCGTACTGCTTCCATTGGGCGGCTTTGGACAAAACAGCCACCTCAGAACAGCCATAACCACTCGCACCATCAACCTCAGTAGCAGGAACGCGAACGGAACTGTGATCTGCATCAGGTGGAAGATGGGGGAGCTAAAGCGACCGAGGATGCATGTAGAGAAAAAGGTCCCGAGCGCCACACAGGGATATAGCAAGAGCTTAACGAGCATGAAGGCATGCTCACGACCTCCGTGTCGTACATATGGGTGGAGCGTTTCGCGTTCTGTGAAGAGCGCTGTAACCCACATGGCCAGCTGAAAGAGACCAGCAAAGAAGATGATGACGCAGCTGATCTGGATGGCCTCGAGTTCGTTTCGAGAGCCGCGAGGAAATTCATGCGTTAGCTGGTAGGCTAGTGGAAGACCACCTATAAAAGCTAGCGAGAAAGTGTTGAAGAGACCCATCAGACGTGTCGCACGGGTGACGTGCAGGAAGAGTGAATGGTGCACGAACCACAGTAGGCCCACTGTAGCAAAGGAGCCGAAGTAGGCCAGGTACTCAGGGCCATACTCACGCAGAGCAGTGATGAGGCTCCCGCCAAACTGGTTCTTCACGACGGACGGGTCCGGCACATTGTCCGCACTAAGGGCAACATGAATGGACATTAGCAGTCATTGATGACATGTACAGAGCTACATGCTACAACAGTAATAAACTGTACCATAGTTATGTTTCTCACCAAGTATTTATAATTAAAGTAACAGTACTTGTAATTTTTAATCATTTAAATTCATCTAATTTCTGTTTATTGCTAAAAATACGATCTCACTTACTTCGTCCATGACACAGATTTTAATAGACTGGTTTAAACATTTCAGAAACTGCTGATCTCCTAGAATTTACACATAACGGTTGTATGTGGAACCACAATGTTGATAAGAGAGTTCACATAGAGAATAGAGAAGAGACAGATGTTCAAAGCTGACAGGAAGGCTACAGGCTACCTTAAATAACCACTCTTTACAACCATGGTGAACAGAAAAGCATCTCAAACTGCACTAGATATTCAAGCTTGAGTTGGCTGGGCTACAACAGCAGTAGACCAAATCAGGTTCCAGTCATGTCAGCCAAAAATAAGAACATGTGACCTGTTTTGGCAAAATCAGTCACATGTTGATGAAGATGAATTTTGAGTTGACAATACCATAAAAAAAAAGTTTTAAAGTATGAGCTTTCAGATGACGTGTAACATGAATCTCTAGCCCATCTACAAGTCAAGCAACAGGACTCTAAACATCATCAGGTCTGGAACCAGTGTAGAGTAAGTGGGAGGCCGTGCCGGATTTTACTGTGAAATGCAAGGAGCGATTGCGCAATAATGGCTGCACTTCAAATTTATAAATCACAGAATGTACACTTTTCTGGCTTTGGTTTTACCTCAATCAGGCATGGTGGTTGTGTTTTAAGATTCATTAAGGTGTATTTTTAATTAGAATTTTGGTCTACACTTTTTCTTCAGAAGAGCTGAGCTTTATCAGAAGAACTGATAAAGTCGATTTGGCAAAAAAACTCATTAAGTTTCCAATCAATGAGATTTTCCACCATAGCTCGGAACAACAGAATGCAACTTCCGACTCATTTTGCCAAAACGGGTCACATTTGACTCTGTAATGGTTCAGACCACCATAAAAATCTGCAGATCTGCCTTTCAGTGCATGGTTTTGTTTTTTGTTTTCGTCACCATTCCACTGTGTAATCTCTAGCGACTGCTGTGTGTGCAAATCCCAGGAGATCAACAGTTTCTAAAATAAACACACCAGTCCAAAAACAACAACAACAACAACGCCGCCACTAAAATCGCATATTTTCCCCCCTCAGTCTGATGTTTGATATGAATATTAACAGAAGATCTTGACTGCACAGCTCTCATATGATTGGCTGATTAAATAACTACACAGACAAGCATGTGTACGTACAGGTGTTCCTAAAAATGTGGACAGTTATTGTAAATATAATTAGTACGGATACAGACCATATGTCCAAGATGAGAAGAGTGGCTACAATAGCATAAACGCCATCACTGAAAGCCTCAACCCGCTCCTTGCTCAGTGGTTCACTGGGGTGGTATGTATAAAAAAGCATGGAGTCTGGAGTCTCCGCCACCTGAGCTGAGGAAATAAACAAAAGCCTTCAGTCAGTTATATCCAGAGAAATGGTTTTCACTTCATTTAAAACTTTCACACCTAATTCTAAGAGTCTGTCATCTATGGAAGCAAGTGGAGTTGTGTGTGGTACTTACTACCAGTGCCTTTAGTCCAAATCCATTTCACAGCCTGAGATATATAGGGAATGAATATGACCAGAGCCAACAGGACATACGACTGAAAAACAAAAAGCAGGATTTTGGAAATGAATTCAAATTTCACTTACATTACAGCCATTTGTGATGGTTATAATCGTATCCTGTTTCAAGATTCTTACACAAATCCTTTTTACCTTTCACGTGAGCAATGCGGAAGGTTCTGTGACACGCCGATTTTAATTCGATTTTAAATTAAAATTGTGTGTATGTGTGTTTGTCTGCCCGCAGTCCACGAGTTCATGCTCGGTCCTAAGTTATTACATTTTGCGTGAGCTGTATATTGTTCAGGTTATTATTTCTAGACATTTGAGAGCTTATGGAAGTTGTACTAAAGTAATATTCCGACAGTCTTTACATTTACATGGACCGGAACTTTCCAGTAGGTCTAACGCCAGGATCGAATTAGACCATTACAAGTTGAATTTCGTCTTCAAATTAGACAGAACGTGTGTGTCCGAACACTTGGAAGAGGTACACTTATAAATTGGAAATTTTCCACTAATAACATTGTGAATAATGTGATGACAGTTGTAATGCTATTAGCAGTATTAGCGTAAACACGTCATTCAGGTAACGTTAGGCCCTATTATACACCAAGGATCTGATATTATGTATGCCAGCTGGTGCCACACGAAAGGTCAGTGCATACGTGTGTTCGCTCCAGCAATCATTATTTAAAACCATGATAATATTGTAAAACACACTGCAGATGTTGAATTTGTTAACAGAAAGCAGCTTACGGTTTATTTTTGTTAGTGCATACTACACGGGAATGGCGTGTTCTGATTGGTACCATTATAGGCCGGGGGATAAAAACATAAGAAAATAAACCATAAAAATAATTTTTTTGTGTGTTTTTTTTGTGTGTGTGCTAAGGTTCCCATGTAGAATATACTAAATCAGTTATTCACTTCAGGCTCAGTGGATGTAGCTGAATTTAATAATCCTATTCAGAGACATCAGCCTCGCCTTCAGCGCATATCGGTTAATGTTCAGACATGTAAAACCTGATAAATTAATTCACTGTTAATTTAAATCACCTTAATGTGTAAGACACAAATATTACTAACCACTTCGTAATAGATAAATGCAAAGACGCCGGCGAAGAAACACATTAAAGGGACTCGCATTATCACTTCAAGAATATGGCGTCTGTAGTAGGCCTGATTTTCCGACATCTGGATGTGCTCGTTCAGGAGAAAAGGACGGCTGAATCCATACAAGACAATAACCGCCTGTGGATAAAAGTTTTGTTTTAGTTTTAAAACCAGCACACGGCATTTCACATGTACAAAGATGTACCAGTAAGTCACAAAGAGTTAAATGAAGCCTTTTATTTAAGAAACCGATCTAATTTAATGATCTTCATTACTGATATATTACTAGATTATAAATAAGGTAAAGTCTGTCGGGATTTTACATCCGAGCCTTGTGGCTCATCAGCCTGGAGCTTATCCCCGGTTTCCATAGCGTGAGGCAGCCAGGAGTTCAGCTCCTCCTGGATGGGACGCTAGTCCGTCGCAGGTTACCTTCCAAGTATTTATACTGGTACCCATTTATACTGCTGGGTGGATGGATAGAGGCACACTTGTGGTTAAGACCTTGCCTAGGGGTCTTAGCACGATGGGGATCTAACAGGGATTCAAACCCGAAACCAATCAATCATGAGCTCTGCACCCTAATTAATACGTTCAAGGTTTTTATCCATTAAACCGCTTAATCCTACTAAGGTCAGAGGGAGGCTGAAGTCCATGTCAGCTGACTCTTCGTGAAGACACGGTACCCCCTGAACACCTCACCAGTCCCTCACACAGCCAACACACACACAATGATTCACACTCACACGCACACCTATGGTCCATTCGGAATTAGCCTTATGTGCATGTCTTCGGACTGAAGGAGGAAACCCCCACAAGCACAAGGTGAACACCTCAGAAAAACCCTTGCTGAGCCTGGGACTCAAACTCAAGGCTCTTCTTGATGTGAGGCAGACATACGAACCACTGTTTCACTGTACCACCCTACAGTATGCTTATGTTACTGTATATTAGGTGTAGGAAGTGTATAAAGTCTGGGTTCCGTACCTGGACGAGGCCGATTATGATGACGCAGGCACAGAAGAGCAGAATCCCAAGGGTGTTATCTGGGAAAGTTGCCATCAGAGAAAACTACAGGAAATAAACAATACAATCCTCTCAGTCAAACCAGAGCCTGGATTTCTGTATGGCAATGTAAAGTGTGGGGGAAAAATCATATTGTGGGTTATTAGAGTGTTTCAAAACAGCAGGGTCTGTTCTGTGTGAAGTATTACTCACTGTATACGGCAGAAAAGTGATCAGCATCATACAAGCCTGAAACAGATACAAGAGGAAAGGGTCTGTTCATACCAAAGGAAATATGAACAACATGGTTACATTTCTGTTTCTGATTCACCAGAACTCACTAAATTAAGAAGTGCGAGTGTATCATCGATGTGTTCGATGACCTGGAACAGTCTGAAAGGACACAAATAGAGGAAATGAAAGAGCGAATGTTCACAACTGTAAGATATACTGCCCAGCAAAAAAAAAGTTGCACACACGAATATGTTGTTGTTCTGCCTTTAGCCTTGCTTATGGCACGTAATCATCATGGCATTGTTTCAACTTAAGCAACATAACATTTATTTCTCACCGACGTCTTGAATCGATGAGTGAAAAACTGAGCCACTCCGTAAAGTCTTCTCCGGCACATCCCGAAAACTTTCAATAGGGTTAAGGTCAGGACTCTGGGGTGCCGATACATATGTAAAAACGATTCCTCATGCTCCCTGAACCACTCTTTCACTATTTAAGCCCCCATTTTATATCCGTGCCATCAGGGAAGAAAAAGTCCGTTGATGTGATAACCTGCTCATTCAGGTCATCGGCTGACTTCACTTCATTGCCACATTAATGTTGCTGAGCCTTGACCGGACCAACTGGAGCAACAATGCCATGGAGATTACATGCTGTGATCAAGGATAAATGCACTTCATGAAAATATTAGTGTGTGACGTTTTTTTGGGCCTCGCTTCCGGAAAGGTAAAAATGTATGTTTTATCTCAACTCACCTTATATGTGCTGCCCAAGCAACTGTTACTATCAGAAATGTCATCAGGTACACGGCAATCTTAGTGCTGAGCAGCGACTGAATGCTTTCCGTCAGTTCCTGCGTGTAACAGTAATATTTCATTAGCATGGGGGGGTCGCGTCTGTCTCACACTGGCATGTCTCCGATGTTCGAGTCAAAAGTCTGGGGTCACTTTATACATTTGGTGCAATGTGTTAACACTACTGAGTATACTATGGTTGGTACTGGGCTTGGCTGTATGTAGATATAGCAGATATTATTGAATATTTATTTTCAATAATATTCAATATTCACTTCCGCAGTTTTCCAGAGTTTCAGACGAGCATCTACTCCAATATCAATCAAATGAATGACATCAGAATTCAAGAAAGTGTGGGTCATTAATTAATTAAAAATGTCTAACAGGCGGTATTGTACCATTGCCAGCTAACAACTCTAGTGTCCTGGTTGGGTCCTGCTGGGGCCCAAACCTAGGCTTATAATCAGAGTGGCTACTCTAACTTGCCCCTGGATAGACACTTCATTTTCTTTGCTACTTAATCCTACTAGGGTCGTGGGGATGCAGGCGCCTATCTCTGCCAACACTGAGCGAAGGCAGGGTAAACTGAGATCTCGCCACACCATTGCAGAACAGATACACACAAACCATTCACACCCATACTCACACCAAGGGGCAATCTGAAACAGCTAATTAGCCTAATGTGCATGTCTATCACAGCCAACTCTGGGCGAAGATGGGGTACACCCTGACAACAACCATTCACACACTTACTTACACCTAGAGGCACTTAGACTAATGTGTGTGTCTTTGGACTGTGGGAAGAAACTGGAGTACATGCAACATGCAAACTTCACACAGAAACACCGGAGGCAGGCTGGGACTCACTGTGAAGTGGACGTGCTAACCACTACGCCGCCGTGCCACCCAGGAAGACAGGTAAGCAGCACGGATTTTTCTGTTCATGTCTCTGGACATGAGATCCAGGAAGTGCCGGGGGCGCGTTGCAAAGTACAGTGCTTTCATTGGTCGGATGTGAGAATATGTTCTTCTCTAAATTCTGATTATGTTTTATGGCAGTCTGTGTTGATTAAATGATGTTCTGAAAGCTCGGTTCGGTTGATGTGCTTGCTGACAATCTATGATTTGCATTATAACAAAGATGTTTTTTTAATAAAAGGTACTTTTAAAGTGAGATTTCTCCACTTATATGCAACCAATGTTTATGGTTGTTAAGCTTTCGTATTATTCTGAAACAAATGCAATATTATGTACTTGGGGAAAAAAAAGTCCAGGTTCCTTCCCACGGTGTGAATGAGTGTGAGGCATGCTGCTATGACTTTCCAGTTAGGAGGGAATTGTCCTAATGGGTACTACAGTGGTTTCTGAAGATGAATGAATGAACAAATAATTGCATGCATGAATGAATGAATCAAAGAATAAATGAATTTATAAATAAATAAATGCATGAATGCAGGAATGGATAAATGAAAGTATAAATGCATAAAGGAATGAATGAAAGTATAAATAAATGAATGAATGAATGAATAAATGAATGGATGAATGATTGACAGTATAAATACATAAAGAAAGGAATGAAGGAAGGAATGAATGAATGAAAGTATAAATAAATGCATAATTGAAAGAATGAATGGATGAAAGTATAAGTAAATAAAGAAAGGAACAAATTAATGAATTCATTTATAAATGAAGGAAGGAATCAATAATGAATGGATGGATGAAAGTATAAATAAAGAAAAGAATGAATGAAAGTATAAATAAATGCATGAATGAAGGAATAAATAAATGGATGAAAGTATAAATAAATAAAGGAATGAAGGAAGGAATGAAGAAATGAAAATCAATGAATAAATGAATGAAAGTATAAATAAAGGAATGCATAAATGAATGAAGGAATGAATAAATTAATGACTGAATGAATTGATGAAAGTATAAATAAAGGAGGGTGGCACGGTGGCGTAGTGGTTAGCACGTCCGCCTCACAGCAAGAAGGTCCTGGGTTCGATTCCCAGCTCGGGCG
>JAOUQZ010000027.1:7150849-7163295 GCA_028564935.1 Neosilurus hyrtlii
GAAGGAGTGAATGAAGGAATGAATGAAGGAGTAAATGAATGAATGAAGGAGTGAATGAAGGAAGGAAGGAGTGAATGAATGAATGAAGGAGTGAAGTACGGAGTGAATGAAGGAATGAATGAAGGAGTGAATGAATGAATGAGTGAATGAAGGAAGGAGTGAATGAATGAATCAAGGAGTGAAGGAAGGAGTGAATGAGTGAATGAAGGAGTAAAGGAATGAAGGAGTGAATGAAGGAATGAATGAAGGAGTGAAGGAATGAAGGGAGGAGTGAATGAATGAATGAATAAAGGAGTGAAGGAAGGAGTGAATGAATGAATGAAGGAGTGAAGGAAGGAATTAATGAATGAAGGAGTGAATGAAGGAGTAAATGAATGAGTGAAGGAAGGAAGGAAGGAGTGAATGAATGAATGAAGGAGTGAAGGAAGGAAGGAGTGAATGAATGAATGAATTAGTGAATAAATGAAGGAGTGAATGAAGGAAGGAGTGAATGAATGAATGAATGAAGGAGTGAAGGAAGGAGTGAAGGAAGGAAGGAAGGAGTGAATGAAGGAGTGAATGAAGGAGTGAATGAATAGAGGAGTGAATGAAGGAAGGGAGGAGTGAATGAAGGAGTGAATGAAGGAGTGAATGAAGGAATGAAGGAGTGAATGAAGGAGTGAAGGAAGGAGTGAAGGAAGGAAGTGCATGATGTCTCACCTGGTTGTCCTGAAACGTTGTATGGGCCACAGGTAATATCTGTAAAGAAAGAGACCGGGGTTGAGGCGGTTCATTGTGAGCTGAGTGCAGCTGCAGCCCCGCCGGGGTTCTGGAGGGTGAGAGTGCAGTGCGGTACCATGACGGTGGCGATGATGGAGATGAGAGCGTCACTGTACGCCAGCAGGCGGTGAGAGGACTGGGTGCTGCTGTACCCGTCTCTCTCTGAAGCCCTGACGCTCTCCACCAACGACTGCGATTCATTTCCCGACCTGTTCATCTTCTCCATCTCTTCGTCGTCATGATGCTCGATGATCTCGCTGTCGTTGTTCAGCGCCATCACAGCGGCTGGGCGGCGCGTCTCTCACACGGTGACGCGCGGCGGTTTGTTTGCAAACAACAGTGACGCTTCAGCCCGGATGGCGCATGCGCAGACCGTGTCGGTGGGGAAAAATGCGCGTCATAAATTTATTTATTTATATATTTTTTAAAAAATTGGGAGGGGGCGTAATGCAGAAGGGTTTTTTTTTTTATTTTTGAAAAAAATCTTTACTATATTCACTTAATATTAGTCCAGCGGAGAAAAACGATCAGGCTAGCGGAAATGACGTAATGTTATTGCACGTGACCACTCCAGTTCAGTCACCTGATTTTTCCGGAAGTGTCTAATACCGTGTGGTTGTTTTGAACCGTTTTTGGACATTCCAGGAGTCGGGAAGTTTAGTTTTATCTTAAATTCACTCGATAAAATATTTTTGCACCACATGTCTGAGTTATTGTCTTATTATTATGTTTGATATGTTTATGTTAGTGGTTTAGGCCTATACTAATACTACTACTACGCCCCCTGGCGGCTAAAATTAGATTGGATTAAATTAGATTCACCTTAATTGTCATTACACATGTATAAATACAAAGGTAACTTAATGCAACAGATGTAATATGAACAAATATACAGATGTGCAAGTGTAGAGATGTAGTATGAGCAATATGTATATATAGGGATGTAGTATGAACAATATATACAGGTATGTACAGTATATACAGTTATGTGATGAACAGGTATACAGAGTGCAATGAAAAAAAATATATATATATACAGGTGTAAGGAAAGTGCAATGACATTGGCCTACATAAGGGGGGGGGGGGCAAGAGGTTCAGCGGGGGGCAGAGTTCAGTAGGGAGATAGCTGTGGGGAGAAAGCTGTTCCTAAACCTGCTGGTTTTGGTCTGGAGGCTCCTGTAAAAAGACTATGGGCACGATGGGAGGAGTCCTTAAGAATGCTACGTGCCTGGCGTAGGCATCGCTTCTTCTGGACATCCTTAATAGCAAGTAGTGGAGTCCATGTGATGCGTTGGGCGGTTTTCACCACCCTCTGCAGTGCCTTGCTTTCCGCGACAGAGCAGCTCCCATACCAGACTGTGGTACAGTTGGTTAGTTTGCTCTAAAATCACACAACGGTAGAAGTTGCTCAGGATTGTCAGCAGACAGGTGGTATTTTTTTTAGTGACCTCGAGAAGAAGAGGCGCTGATGGGCCTTCTTAATCAGGCTGGAGGTATTGACTGTCCAGGACAGGTTCTCTGAGATGTGGATCTCCAGGAACTCAAAGCGGGAGACACTTTCAACAGCCATGTTGTTGATATGGATGGGATCATGTGTCTCACCCTTCTCTTCCTAAAGTCCACAATGAGCTCCTTAGTTTTGCCAGTGTTAAGGAGTAGGTTACCGTCAGCAAAAAATCAACACTATCCATCATATAGAGAGTCTGCATTAACAAAAATATGCATATGGAGCTTATAAGTATATTCATTCATTCATTCATCTTCTGAACCGCTTATTCCTACTTAGGGTCGAGGGGAGGCTGGCGCCCATCTCAGCCGACTCTGGGCGAGGGCGTGGTACACCCTGGACAGCTCGCCAGGCCATCGCAGGCTTATAAGTATATTTTAAACTTTACTTAAAGGTTTCACAAGTACTGAAGTGCATGATATTGTGTACTTGTTTTCCCACACAAGCACAGGGAAACATGCAAACTCCACAAAGAATCACCCCAAGCCTTGGAATTGAGCCCAGGCCTTCATGCTGGGCGCTGGACATGCTAACCACCACACCACCGTGCCATGATATATGGCACGAGAAAGATAAATACAAATTTTTAAACCCATTAATTTGCCAAACTGCTTTATACTACTAGGGTCTCGGGGAGGGTGGAGGCTATCTCAGCCGGCTCTGGGCAAAAGCCCACCAGTCCATCACAGGGCCTACACTTAAACACACACACACACACACACACACACACACACACACACACACACACACACACACCTAGGGGCAGTTTAAAACAGCCAGTTAGCCTAATGTGCATGTCTTTGGACTGTGGGAGTGTTAGGTGCTACCTTTTGAATTTGTATACTTTGAAAATGCATATTTATAGAAAAAGACGTGACTGCATTGTATTTCAAACAAATAAATTCCCACGTGCTCGGTTTTAGATACCTCACCCCCGCTCAGACATTACCTTACCTCATCAGGCCTGAGCAGAAAACTGGAACACAGCAGAGAGGTTTGTGGTCGACAGTGTTCTCTCTCTTTATTTTATGTTTCTTCAGACTTTTATATACATTTATTCATCGGGTAAGGCAAAACAGGATTGGCTAGATTATTAGTCATCAGGCCTGTGGAGAAAGCGCTACATGCAGATCACACAGGATCGGCTAGTTAGTGTAGTAGAGGCGTGGCTAGTTACAGTAAAAGGGTGGCTAGTTACAATGCATTCACGCTACGCAGGCACAGAGTGTGTGACTGCATTCTACATGTGTGATTCGAATACAGAAATAAAGAAAACAAAGAGTGTGTGTCCAATTTTAGCTAACAGGGAACCCAGAATACATGGAGGAAACCCACGCAATCACAGGTAGAACATACAAACTCCACACAGTATACCATTTGCTGAGCCCTGGACCCAAACCCAGGACCTTCTTGCTGTGAGGCTGATGTGCTGCCCTCGCATTTATTTTCTTGCTCCTAAAATAAAAATTGTATGTCGCACGTAACATCTCTCTTTTTATTATTATTCTGAGTATATAATTCCTATTTATTACAGAGCTTGACATACACCCTTGCTTACCAGAACTAAATGTTTCAATCATATCAACCCAATCTGCACTGGCTCCTAATTAAAATTTGTATTGTTTATAAAATATCATGATTGACCTTTGGTGCACTGAATGCTCTCGTGCCACATTACCTACTTAGGTTAAAATAGTACATTTGACCTCTTGGTAGCCAGATTAATGAAGACTCACTCCAGCAGGGGGCAGAGCTTTTACAAATTCCCAAGTTATGGAGAGGCAGGGTACAACCTGAACAGATCACAAATCCATTGCAGGGCAGGGCATTATAATCCAACTGAAAATCACAACCCACTGAAAACCATACCATGGTTTCTTTTACCCCATGATGCGTAAACGATAACACTTTTCCCCAAAAGTATAAGAGCATGTCTGACCCCTAAAAAGATGTGAGGGAGGTTTATGAACAACCTCAGTGTGAAGGATTGAATATCTTACTAACTATATGTCCTGATGTCCACTAAGCATCAGTTTTGTTCTCTGCTTGTGAAATTATATGTGTTGAAACAGAGCTTGGCTGAAGCATACTGTCCTCATCTGACACACCAGAACTTTCTGGATGTCATTTCTTCATCGCTGACAAGGCACTTTCCTTCAGTCCTGAGTGTTATATCGATGAGTGTGTTTGCGGTCGTGTGTGTGCACAGTGATTGCTGATTGAATTGTGAGTGTGTGGCATGTCAACACGGGTCAACACCTGTATTATAAGTAAGTTCTCAGTTTCTGTAAAAAACAAATTCTTCAATTCCCAGGTAGAATTTAATATAAGGGCAAACTAAGTTCTCACTTATCATAATATAATATATATATATATATATCATTCTATATCTATATATCTATATCTATATCTATATCTATATCTATATCTATATCTATATCTATATAAATTAGTTATTGCAGGTCAATTCACATTGCTGGGCAGCATAGTGGCTAGTATGTCCACCTCACAGCTAGGTCTTGGGTTTGAATACCTGGCTCGGTGAGCGTGTTTTTCTGTGAAGGTTGTTGAAAATTGGAGAACATCAGTTTTTTCGCCCAAAAAATAGTAAGTGGTTAGCCTTTGTGGTTTTTCCAGCAAAAATTCAGCATTGTCCAATTTTCACTAGATTCATACTGCACGGTAGGAAGGTCAGACATAATACAGAGATGTGGTTAGTTTTTTTTCTGTCATACTCCAGAGCTGACATTAAACCACTGTACTCTACTTATACAGTATGCTATACTTCTATAGTATACTATACTATACCTCATTTGTTCAGTGACAGAACCAAATTACAAAGCTAAGTCTTGACCTCTCAAATGCCCAGTGTAAACGTCGGAGACTGTACAGTACCACACCATACTATACTAATAAAGTAGACTATACTCTATTTCAGCTCTCAACAGGACAAAACTAATCACACACCTGTGCTAGTCTTGACCTCGCTAATGTTCAGAGTGAAGATGAGCGTGAAAATTGTAGAATGTTGTTTTTTATTCTAAAAAAAAAACTGTAACTTTGTCTTTTTCAACAAAAAAAGTCAGTGCCATCCGATTTTCAACAAATTCACAGTGAATGTTAGGAAGGTCAAAAATAACAGAGTTTATGAAACATTTATAAATAATGTTTAGGTTTGTTCTGTGATTTTTTTTCATATACTTGTTAGGTGTACAACAAGTGCACAATTGTTTTATATAATATACTACACTGGAACTTAAACAGAAAAAGCACTATTTATTTATATGTATACGTTGGGGGTGGCGTGGGGGGAGTGGTTTTTATTGCTTGTAGGCAAAATAAAAGCAGTAACTTCACTTTAAATTCAGCATTACCTCTGAATGTTACAAGAGCTTATGCTATGTGGAATATCCCGAAAAACAAACAGTCAGTAAAGGAAGAGTAACGTATTACAATGAGGGCATTATTATCGAATCCTGTGATATGAATGATAGCTATCAGTGCTGCTGTTATATTAAATTCACACTTTCCTATGAATTAGATTTAAGAATGCAGGAGCTCAGAGGTAAAAGTGTTGCAGTTTTTAATCTAAGGCAGGGTTTGTGGAGAGAAAGGCTCTAGAAGTTTTGCTCTGATTTCCTTGCTCTACCAGAATTATTGAGCTTAGTAATTAAATGGTGGGTGGAAACGGCAGTCTATACGCAGGAAAATTACACAACTGTGCTGGACTCAACACTCCAATTACAATCCTCTCTTCATATATAAAAGGTTTCGCCATAAAATCAAATATATCCCTTTCACCAGATTTAAGAAAAACAACTCAGTTGCTAAACCGTTTAATCCTATCAGGGGTGTGAAGAGGCTGAGCCTATCTTAGTCAAAACTGGGGTGAGTCAAAGGCAGGGTTCACCCTGAACAGCTTACCTGAACATTGCAGGGCCAACACACACAACCTTGGGGCAATTAGCCTAACGTGCATGGCTTGGACTGTGGGAGGAAACCGAACAACCCAGAGGAAGCCCATGCAAGCACAGGGAGAACATGCAACAGAATACACAGAAACACACTTTGCAGAGTCCGGGATTCAGACACAGGACCTTCTTTCTGTAATGTGGATGTGCTAACCACTACACCACCATGGTGCCGAAAAAAATGTACTATGTAAAGTATACTGTTCTGATAAAATGTACCAAATTACAAAAAACATATAAATTGTATTTTGCAGCAAAACTCCTCATATACTTCAGATATATTGTCTGTCAGCCTCCAGATGAATTCCCTGTTTCTACCAAATACCAGCTGCTATACAATTCTGTAAATCATGAATTTTTTGTTGATCAGATCTCAGCCTGCTGCCCCAGCACAGCACTGTAGAAATAGGTCAGCATCGCATTGACTTCCTTCCCTTCTAATCTATAACTCACAGAGTGGCTCTTAATTGCTCTTTAATCCTTACATGGGGTGAGCAGCAAGGGAGAGAGGTCGAGATGATCGTCCAAGAGCGTGGGCTGCGTTAGCATAAAAAGTAAATCAACGAGAAGCGAAGAACGTGAGCTGCATCAGCATGAGAAGAAAATCCTTTAAAGTAAACAGCAGAGATTGATTAGATACAATCAGTTAGAGACTAGTGGAGCGCAGAAGAACATGAAAATAAGTTTGTGGAAGAAAAAAGTGCAGTAAAGGGGTTTTTAAAAGGAGGTATGGATTTGGATTAAACTCTTCTTAAAGGGGTTCTACGTGAATAATTTTTGCAAAAGGAAAATTCATCATGGGGTTGCTTATAGACTTCTGAAAAGTAAAGATTTCTAAAGGATCTTCTAATGGTTGTGTGAACCCTACATGAGCAGAAGAAAAATCAAATCCTCTTTACGAACTGCTACGCATGCACAGTTGATCTAACACACCTGGAGCGCTATCTGCCCCTTTTGTACGAATGAGTTCACAGATGCCCATGGATTGGCTGGTGATCGTTTGCCATCCCTCCCTCCCGTGAGAGCTCAGCCAATTAGCTCCCATGGATTCCTGGTCGCACATGGCTGTGGAATCAACCTGAATTTGAATTTGCGATCTCCAGCTTGATGGTAACACATCTTGTTGCTCCTTGTGCCACTCGGGAGCCCTGTGAAATTGAAATTTAAGTGACTTAAAGAGATTACGCCCAAATTGTAACTGATGTGTTGGTAAATACAAAATATAAATCCACAATTCTATGCACTTACTAACGGTTATTAAGTTGTGTACAAACAATTAACTCATAATTATGAATATGAATTGCTCCAATAAAATACAAAACCTTATTATGACAATAATTAATTACCATAACTGACATGGCATCACTTATTTTATATTAGTATAAAGATGAGGTGTCAGACTCCAAGATGGCCGCCAGTCATGTGACATGCATCTGCAGCAAATATCTTGTGATTTTTAAAACAACAAACAATTCTAGAAAAAAATTCTAACAATATTTTTTCCTAATTACTAATTTTATTTATTTTTTTATCACAAGGAAACATTTTTATGGAATTTTCATAAAGATAAAACATCACTACAAACATAAACACCACTTCATTTTCAGTATTTCAACCCAGAAGAGTGTGGATAATACTGTCCTCCGAAGGTGTTACGCTGCCATCAGATGCAAGAAGATGCAGTTGGCTGGTGATGCAGTTCTTGGAATTGGCAGGTGACATAACTGTGGAGAACACTGGTGGGAAAATTCAACTGAACGGAGTTCTACTCAGTGCTAGTTCCTGTTTTTTTCCCCTTTATATCTTACTTTTATTTCAGAGATTGACATGAAACTGGGAAACGAAAGAGTTCTTTTTAATTTAAAATCCAATTTCTTCTTTTTCTCTGAGATGTTTTAGGGTTTTCTCTCTTATGGGTGGTAAGAAAGTTTTCAGCTTCCTCTAGGCAGTGTGATGAAATGAAACCAGGGAAGTCCCTTCCATTCCAAGGAAAGTCCACTGTTTAACCTAATACAGTCAGCAGTATCCCTGTGAGCAAATTCTGGTGTGGGAAGTTAATGATTGATTGTGGCATTTGAGTAGTGACTGGCAAAATACAATACGCCCCCTGTGTTCTCATTATTAATATGATCTAATATTCACCTTATGCAATGTGATCTGTCATTTAACTTTTCTTCCAGTTTCAAAGATATGAAACGGAATGACGACCAATCACATCACCATCATTTGTTCAACGGCGTACATATGTCTGGTGAGATCAGATCAAGGTCAAACCCAAGCATTGGTTTAATTTCTAACTCACTGTAGCTGTATCAATATATAAAATACCAAGCATGACTCGATATGGAATACATCGATTCATACTTTTCCAACATGAAAGCCGTTCTAATGTCTCGGATATTGCTATATATATCCGAATAGAGCTCTGAATAGAGCTCGCTGCAAAACTAATCCACTAGCAGGCATGTGTTGGACTCACTGACTCCATGACGATAACAGAACTGGTGGGTAATCACACTCCTGATGAGCAGAAGCTTTCATTCTCCACAGTGTCTCAGAATGACACCAAACACCAGCTCAAGTAAGAGCCTTGTAATCACGCCAAACCTTAACAGAATGAATCAGCTTCCTGTATTTATCCAGCTGTTTGAAATGGTCACTGCTTAGATATCTCCATCTCCAGTAGTTTTAAAAGGCTACAAGTGATGAGGTGGTGGAGAGGGATTAATATTTTGTGGGCTTGGATACTTAAACATCAGTGGGCACAGAACTGAGAGAGATCTAACAGCATTGGGGCAGCTGTAGCCTAACGCTTAGAGAAGCGGCTTTGGGACCGAAAGGTCGCTGGTTCCATTCCCGAACCAGCAGGGAAATGTGTGGCGGTGGGGGAGTGAGCTGCACCTTCCCTTCCTCCACCTTCATGGCTGAAGTATCTTTGAGCAAGGCACCTAACCCATAACTGCTCTTCGGGCAGCCCAAAGCTCCCAGTGTGTGTGCTCGCTGTTTCCATGTGTGTGTGCTCACTTTGGATGGGTTAAATGCAGAGAAAATAATTTCCCTTGTGGGATTAATACAGTAAAGAATAAATCATATAATATTTATATGATGAACAATGAAAACAATTATTTTTATTATTTAGTATCACCACATCGTCATTCTACAGGATACAAAGACATTCTATTCAATCCTGTGTGCTGGCAACTCTATGACAAACTTTTGGGGAAGGTTCATATGGGTGTCATGGTCAAGTTTCCACAAACTTTTGCACAGACAAGTTAACAGCAATTAGTAAGATGAGAATATGTTTGTTCTGTAAAAGAAAAATTCATGGCCATAAATAAAATGCAAGCTATAAAATTTACTAGGTGTAAACGTATAGTAGTTTTCGCCAGTTGTAGCTCCACCTATTTCTCTATTAATCCTTTCTGTGTATTTTTTCTTCTTTTGCCCAGTGTTGGCTGAGATAGGCGCCAACCTCCCCGCAACGCTAATAGGATTAAGCAGTTTGGAAAATTAGTGAGTGAATGAGTTTTTTTCTTGTTGACGTGCATTTGACTATCATCACAATGTTGCTTTATATCACTCCTGTACTTGCACCTTCTGACTTTTCGAGAAGTTGAAGTTAGGTGCTGTAGTGTGCTTGGTCCAGGAGATGAACAGATCCAGGCATTTAACACTGGTATGTATCATCACCAGTGTGTTATTTCTTCATTTATTCCATGATGTAAGTATGTCATATGCTATTTTATTAGTCTGTGTACTTTGGGCAGATGGACATCATATGACATCCATGTGATCATGTGAGGAACATTTCACTGTAAAACTTGATCAAAGTGACATTCATTCATTTTCTGAACCGCTTAATCCTAATTAGGGTCGCGGGGACCATAGACAGTGAGAGGCCGGAATTTGATAACCCCGTTAGCTGCACTGGGGGGACAGCAGTGACATCCTGTTGATAATGGGGCTTGAACCCCGACCTTGGGATCAGTAGTCCAGCACCTTAACACCAGGCCACCACTGCCCCATCAAAGTGACATGCACAGAGCAAAAATATTACTTGATTTCTACAATGTACTCCATGAAATCTCATGTTGAAGATAGTAGATGCGGATAATTAGGATCCTGAGTTGCTAAATTATTAAATTAAAAGGAGGTGCAGTGCAGATGTTAGCTGCTGTGTGTGCAAGTTATTTTTGTCAGTTGGTGTGCAGGGTTTTTCACTCCATTAATATTAATGGAGTTGTTTTTTTTTTTTACACCATTTTTTTTTGGCAGGCCCACCTCCTTAACATTCCCACCATGCACCCTCTCTCTCTCTCTCTCTGTCTCTCTCTCTCTCTCTCTCTCTCTCTCTATACACTTGAGCTAGCACTCATACACTCATGTGAAATTAAAGAAATTGCAAAAAGGACTTCTGGAAAAAAAAAACCCATAAAAGTAAAAACAGGATTACATGAGACTTCAATTACCCCACTTTACCACGCACACAAAGATGCTGCACTACAGTACAGTCATTTCAACCACCCGCCCCACTAAAGGAGCCAGAATCCCATAAGTAGACTTTACTATGTAAGAACACTTTCCCAAATCTAAGAGCCTCCCAGCTGCATTGCTGCATCCCAAAGAGAGCCAAAAAGGAGAACATGTCTGTCACTGTGAGTTAGGGCTCATTTTCTAATGGGCTGGTCCTGACTATGTTAGTTGCTGGAAGGATAAATCAGGGAGGGCTCCTGATGCAGTGTAGCCTCGTTTCTCTGGGCTTTACAACGCTGAATAGATGCCAATTTTTTTTGCACATGACCATATTGCAAGAAAAGAACAAGCTGCTTTGTAGAACAAAGGAATATTTTACTTGTAGGTTTGGTGTTATGTGCGCTTATCCACAACCTCATGTATAAAAAATGTATGTTTTCCTTCTCTCTTTTCCTTTATTTTTTGTCTTGTCCAGTATCACAGCGAGCAGAATGGCAGTCTGGTTTTGTGCTGTACAAATTTGCTTTTCCAAGGGGAGGTTTATGGGTATAAGGCTCCTCTTGATATTCTGATTCTTTTATTTATTTACTGTAGATTTGTGTTATGGAATCTTTGTAATCTTGCTGGACTTGACTGGAGGGGACAGAAAAAAAAGAAGACAGCAAACCGAAGCAAAAGGAAAACTGAAAAGAAAAAAAAAGGGGGACAGAAACATTATAGATACAAAGCAACGACCCTTGAAACCGAACTATCACGAGACAAACTGCTATATCTGTACATAAATACAACATTACATTTCTTGCGGCTTTTACAGAAAAAATAGAGCTGACATTAATCAAGATTTTGTTAAATAATGACCAGAACAAAAAGACATATCACAAACATATCATAACATCTATCAAAGCAATGAATACACAGTCACAGAGATGGGAGAGAAAAAAAATTTAATAATAATTATTATTATTATTATTCTCCCTTCTCTCTTTTCCTAAAGGCATTTCCCAGTAGGTGATCACTCTGTGATGTCTTGAAGTCTGGTACACAGCACCCCACCAGCGCAAAACCATATGGAACATCTTCAGGGCACAATATGGAACTCATCTCATGCCGTCTTTATTGAAAACACCGAAAGCAGTGCAAAGGAACCATCCAGAATATTTTGCCGACTGTTTTATGGCTCATACTTGGTAATCCAGCAATTTATTCTTTCTGTGCTAAAGCTTTACAAGTGGAGTTTTAAGGTTTGTGTCTGTGTGTAATTAGAGTGTGACAGCCGGTGAAACAGCAGGCCACCTGCACATGAAAAGCTGTGGCATACCCTCCTCAATCAGGTCAGTCTCTAACCAAGCCCTACTGAAACACGGGGATGTCAGTGTAAGCTCTGCTCTCAGATCCAGGTAGTGCACTGAGCACAAGTTCCATCTGGCACTAAGACATTCGTTTGATGCTTCTTTAACTCAGAGGGTCTTATAAATATTGCACGAAATACATCACCTACACCTTCTTCAGCTCTAAAAGTTATCTGTGTATGAGGTACTCTAAAATAATGCTGTATTAAAATATAACTTTTGGGATATAATTTGAGTTCTTTCATTCTGAATCTGTTTATAGAGATATTAGTAACTTCTAATTTTAGACACACACACACACACACACACACACACACACACACACACACACACACACTTCAGCAGGATACTCCAATTACAGTGAAATGTAGCTGGTAGAAATGA
>JAOUQZ010000027.1:7168291-7183641 GCA_028564935.1 Neosilurus hyrtlii
ATATATATATATATATATATATATATATATATATATATATATATATATATATATATATATATATATATATATGGTGGTAAGTTCTGTTTATATTTGCTCTGCTTGTTGAAATAGATCCCAAAAGAGCTACACTCACTTTATAGCCCATCTGGTAACTGGCTAGCTCACATTTACACCTTCTACATTCCCATTAATGTCTTCCTTTCATCCTTCCTTCATCTGATACCCTTTTTAAAGTGTAATTTTCTATTTTTTAGTGATGTTGCTGCTAACACTACCATAGTACTCTAATGAATTAGGAAGTGGAATTTTACATGCAGGGCAAGTAGTGATATTCTACGCAATTTGGAAAAGCCAGTTTGCGTAATGTGCATGTCTTTGGACTGTGGAGGCAAACCGAAGCACCTGGGGGAAAGCCACATTAGCACAGAGAGAACACACAAACTCCACTGTAAAACCCTCGAACTTGAACCCAGGACATTCTTGCTGTGATGCGGACGTGCTTCCCACTATGCCACCATGTCTCCCCAGTACAAATAACTATGAAATATAATTGTCTCCAAATCAGATTCCTGTCTTTTTATTTGTTACCAGATCAGAAGAAAGTCCTTTGTCTTTTTTTCTATATTGATCCTGGGTATCGGATTGGAGCTGAAAAGATGTTCAAAAACAATCATATTCATTCATTTGCTAAACAGCTTAATCCTATTATTGTCGCAGGGAGGCTGGAGCCTATCCCAACCAACTTTGGGCAAAGGCAGAGTACACCCTGAACAGCTCACCAGTTCGTTGCAGTGCCAACATACACACAACCATTTTATACTTACACCTAGGGGCATTTTGGATGAGCCCATTAGATTAATGTGCATGTCTTTGGACTGTGGGAGGAAACTGGAGTACCTGGAGGAAACCCACACAAGCACATGGAAAACATGAAAACTCCACACAGAAATATTCTTGGCAAGCCCAGAACTCAAACCCAGGACCTTCTCGCTGTGATGTGGATGTGTTTCCCACGACTTCACCATCCCGCCCAAATACGTGTATAAAAATACAAATCATAAGTTTAAATTCTTTTAAACCTTAATATTTAAAACATACTCGGGTCGAGGATGATGATCTTTGTACTTATGAGTCAAATTTTTGCTTGAAAGTCTTAGTCGCAATGTGGACATCTGGTACCAGGTGGGAGAGCAGGCTGTGGCTGTTGTTGGTGCTCTTTCCTACACCATTGTTTCTCTTCCATATCTTGACATTTTCTAGCTTTGAAAGGTGCAGTTCCTTCTCTGATGGTGGTTCTCCAGAGAGTTTTGTTCCTTGCTGTCTCCTCCCAACGAGTGAAGTCGATGTGGCACTTCTTGAGGTTCGCTTTCAGCATGTCTTTGAAGCACTTTTTCTGGCATTCTCTCAAGTTCTCACCTTTTACCAGTTCGGAGTAAAAGATCTGTTTGGGAAGACGGTTGTCTGGCATTTGTACTACATGGCCGCTCCACCTGAGTTGATTCTTGATAATGCTGGCTTCAATGCTAGTTGTTTTTGCTTCTTGTAGTACGCTGACGTTGGCTCTTCTGTTGTCGCAGCTGATGTTGAGGACCTTCCGGAGACAGCATTGGTGGAACTTCTCAAGAGTTTTCAGATAGTGGCGATGGGGTCCAGGTCTCAGATGCATAGAGGAGTGTTGATAATAACTTCCTTGTACATCATAAGCTTTGTTTCCTTGTTACAATTATCTTGATGCTCTGGTTCTTTCTGAGAATTTAGAGAAATTGGATTGTAGAGAAAATTTCCTGGGGCTAAAATCCCAAAAGCAGATCTACATTAGTATATCTGGAATAATTTCTATGCTTTTTAAGAAGCTCTTCAAGCCCTTTTACTTTTTTCTGTACTGTTTTTGTATATCGTTGACTAGCTGAAGTTGGAACTCCTGTATAGTAGGAATACATTTGCTCCTGAAATATTCCCACGAGTTACAACTGGATTGCCACTGTTTCCGAATGAAAACGAACCCTTGAGGTTATTCAGGAATCAAAAAAACCACAGGTGCATATATAATTTTTTTAAGTACTCCTTAATACCAGGTATAGTAAGGATCACATGGCATGTCACGCATGACATGATCTGATCTCATAAGTTCCACTATTTTTGATGATCACTATTGAAAAGCATGAATTTATATCTGCTTGGCATCCTGCAGCAGTATGTAAGCAGAGGATTTAAGGAACAGAACCTTTCTTGTAGCGAAGGTGTTGTGGCATTTCCTTTGATTCTCCCTGCTTTCTCATTATCATAATCTTTTTGTGGTCATGAATCATTGATTTTTACACTGAACAGAAGCCTCCAGAGAATAAACGCAGCCTGTTGAATAGAGAAATGCACACTGGCACATGATGGGTTCTGAACGACCTTTCTTATATTGAGTACAAGACATGTAAGGTCAGATTCAACCAAAATATATTATAGTGTGTGATTAAATTTGAGATGATTATACTAATATGTGACCACAATACTCACGCTTTCACTCAGGAAGTGACAAACTAAACATTCGCATTGCTGCTGAACTGCCCGCAAAATCGCCCATTTTTACAAGGTCTACGAAAGCTTTCCTAGACTTAGTATTTGCTGGGGCATCACGGTGGTGTAGTGGCTAGCACATCCTCCTCACAGCAAGAAGGTTTGAGTACTGTATGGAGTTTGCATGTTCTCCCCGTGCTTGCATAGGTTTCTACCGGATACTCCAGTTTCCTTCAACAGTCCAAAGACATGGACAATAATCTAATTGGCTCTTCCAGATTGTCCCTGTAGGTGTGGTTGTGTGTGTGTTGGCCCTGTGATGGTCTGGCTAGCTTTTCGTGGTGTACCCTGCCTTCACCAAATATCGGTAAAGATAGGTTCCAGCCTGCAACCCTAGTAGGATTAAGCGGTTGGGGATGTTTGGTTGCATCTGAATGGTAATTGCACGAATCACGTTGCATGAAAGTTCAGTTCAGTTGAGCACTGTGCCTGGCCACATCGCTTGAGAAAATTTTGCCTCTCTTCGATCATTTCCCTGCTGTTGATTGACTTTGCATGATCGCCTGTCGCTCGTTGCTTGCCTTTGCCCAGAGTCAGCTGAGATAGGCTCTAGCCTTCTTGTGACCCAAGTATTATAAAGACGAGATTTTTAACGTATGACAAACGTTTGTCTATAGATCCTATGCATCTATAATGAGCAAGCCTGATGGTGGTGACGGTATGTACTCTGTCTGTTAAAAGAGTACCTTTGTGGCAAAAATCTATTTCTGTATAAAATTTAGTGCAGATTGATGCCAATTCACACACTTTTTCAATCAGTAACATGATCTCAGAAAGGTTAGAATATCATGAATTGAAGACAGACTGGCACAGGTGCTTTGAAAAAAACAAAACAAAAAACCCCCCAAGGATCCAGTCAAAATGGTAGACAGGCAGAAAGCCAGGTGATCAGCGATCATGCTTAAACTAAGAGTGGTGTTATGGGTAATTAAGGAACAAACAGTAGCAGGGTCAGTAATTAATTAATTTATTATATATATATTTTATTATATTTATTTGCCGAATTGCTTTATCCTACTAGGGTTGCAGGCAGGCTAGAGCCTATTTCAGCCAATTCTGAGTGAAGGCAGAGTAAACCCTGAACAGCTCGCCAGTCCATCGCAGGGCAACACACACAACCATTTACACTTAAACTCACATCTAGGGGCGGTTTGGAACAGCCAATTATCCAAATGTACATGTCTTTGGACTGAGGTAGAAAACCAGAGTACCCAGAGGAAACATAGCGTACTCTGCACAGAAAGGCGCTCGCAGAGCCCAGTACTCGAACCCAGAACCTTTTTTTAGTGATGTAGATGTGCTAACCACTACACCACCGTGTCGACCCTCTCTGGGTTAAAATTAAGAGTATTTCTGCTCAGGCAATCAGAATGAATGCCAGTTGCTCATTCCACCTGCTTTTTCATTCCAAACTGCTCTGTGATTGGTTGTTTGGATTGTTAGCATGAATGAGCAGATGTACAGGTGTTCCTATAAAAGTGGCGGTGTGTAATATTCAGAGGTCTGGTTCTAAAGCTGCTATCTCTTTTTGTTAATTTTTAAAGACTTTCAGTATCTTATCTAAATTTTTATGTTAGTGACAGAAATATGATTTCAGGATAATGTTACAGTAATATTGAATGTCTTCTGGTAATTCAGAAAGACTAAAAGGTAATAGAAGAAAGGAAAAAGAATTACCAAATATACTGTACAGGCAGCTCCAGAATTATTGGCACTCTTAATAATTATGGGTAAAAAGAAGGTTATGAAAGCTCTGGTTCGTCTTCACTGTGTAATCTTTATAAACTCCTGTTCTTGTTGCCAGCTCTCAGTCTTCTTTACTTTTACATTATTCGGGAATGAAAGCACAGGCCAGAATCTGCCGTGTTTGAAAATGGATAATCATCAGGACCTAGGTATCAGAAGAGGGACGTGTCACTCTCCTACTGCAAGATAATCAAAGAAGATCTTTCCAAGGTGGAAGGGAAAGAGAACGGATTAGTGCTGTAAAAACAAGAGGTTGCCAAGCTGATTGAATTTAGCTTTCCTCTTTTAAGTTCTCTTTCTCTATCTCATCACCTGTCTGCTTTAAAATATGGCCTTTGTGCAGTTGGTAATACAAATGATTTGCATGCACATCAAGCCTAAACCCAAGCGTAAACCCAATTAGCCACTAGGGGGCTGCCTTCTTTCCTAATTAGGTCCTGAGCACCAAAGGTGCAAGGAACCTATTGTTTTTAAAGAGATTATTACTATTATTGTTATTATGATACTGAATTACATTTTGAGGGCTTTACGATGCACGAAAACTCACTAAAATTGGCAAACACCTCAGACCTGATGAAAAGTAATATTCTCTGGTGACTGGGCTGGGGAGTGGTCAGCGGGCTCCACTGTGCCTGAAATGCAGGCCATGTTAGAAAAAACATGCTTGGAGTTTCATGAAATTCGGTGAGATCATTACGTGATCATTGCTGGATTGCATGGATCTTTGGCATGGGTGTGGCAAAATGACTCAAGGGCACTCCCTAGAAAATTTTAATGAAGCAGTCCCACGTACCATTTTACATACATGTACAAAATTCTCTAGGCACTGGTGATATGCCAAGACGTCCAAAAACCTCCTGGAGCCATGCCTGTGTCCCATCAGAGAGTCGGCTATTTTGTAATTAGTGTGCAATATTTGCACAAATATTTGCCTCCTACAGATACGATCCGGTTCACAATATATTTGGTAGATGATATCTATCATCATCATCATCATTATCATCATCATCTTCCGCTTGATCCGGGGTCGCAGGGGCAGGAGCCTAAGCAGTGAGGTCCAGATGTCCCTCTCCCCAGCCACTTCCTCCTGCTCTTCCCAGGCCTGCCGACAAACATAGTCCCACCAGCTTGTTCTGGGTAGACCTCGGGGGTCTCTTCATGGTTGGATATACCCGAAACACCACACCAGGGAGGCGTTCAGGAGGCATTCTAGCCAGTTACCCGAGCCACCTTAACTGGCTCCTCTCAACGCGGAGGAGCAGCGGTTCTACTCCAAGCTCCTCCTGGATGGCAGAGCTTCTCACCGTATCTCTAAGGGATAGCCCCGCCTACCTGCGAAGGTAGCTTTTCAGCCGCTTGTATCTGCAATCTTGTTCTTTTGGTCACTACCTAAAAAATCATGACTACAGGTGAGGACTGAAGCATAGGCCGGTTGGTAAATTGGGAGCTTTGCCTTCCGGCTCAGCTCCCTCTTCACCATGACGGACCGGTACAAGCTCTGCTTTACAACAGAGGCTTGCACAGATCCGCCTGTAAATCTCATGTTCCATTCTACTCTCACTTGTGAACAAGACCTCATGATACGTGAACTCCTCCACTTGGGACAGGACTTCATTCCGGATCCGGAGAATGCATTCCACCCTTATCCAGCTGAGAACCATGGCCTCGGACTTGGAGGTACTGATTCTCATCCCAGCTGCTTCGCACTCAGCAGCAAATCGTTCCAGTGAGAGCTGGAGGTCCCGGCTCGGTGAAGCCAAAAGGACACCATCATCATTATCTGCAAAAAGACGATGAGATGACTAGATCCTATGGCCACCAAACCAGAACCTGTCAACACCTTCAGCACCTAAAAGCTTTTTAGGATTTGTTGTAAGGTGCCATGGAGAATTTTGATATTTCATCATGAAAGAGGAAGCTGTTGGAAGCTAAAGATACATTGTTGAATCTTCTCTAAACTGTACATGTTTGATAAGTGTGTTGGCTTGAAGCCATCTTCATGCCAATATTTACTTGATTACGATAATGGCACAACCTACAGACAACACGAAATCATTCATTCATTAATTTTCTGAACCGCTTAATCCTAATTAGGGTCGCGGGGGAGGCTGTCGCCCATCTCAGCCGACTCTGGGCGAGGGCAGAGTACACACCCTCGGCAGCCCGCCAGGCCAACGCAGGGCAACAGGAAATCATATATTTTTATTTATGTTTTGATGTGCTGTTCCCATCTGATTGACCACATCCTCTTTGGATTTGGCCAAAAAGATGTTAAAACTTTAAATATTATAAATTATATTAGCCTTCGTCAAATGGTGTTGTGGCAGTTTTAATGTCCCGTCCTAGATGAAGCTGTAACTTACATAAACAAATGTCCATTCCGGCCCAAACTTGAATGTCCATAGTTAAGGTCCAGTAACCATCATTCATCACGAGATGTGAGAGAGTTTATATGTAGAACCCCGGCCGAACCTATGGATGGAGATATCATCAACACCAAGGTTTCTAAACTTCAAATGACATTCAAAGCCAAAGCAAAACAAACTTGTATTGAAGGATCAAGCGTGTACACCTACCCAAGGCCAGATATAAAGTATATTTTAGGAAATAACTTATATTTTATTATTCTTTTAAAATAGTTTTATGACCCTGGACAAACTATTTTGTCTGGCTCATTAACAATATGACTGTAGCTAGAGCTGCTGTACCTAGATATACTATCTGCTATGCACTATAAAAAGCACCAATTTGCCCCTTCCTCCATCCGTTTTATCACATGCAACAAAGTGCTGCTTCTTGCATCTTGTCACATCATGAAACCATGAGGCTTTCACAGCAGGGCAGAGCAGAGGTGAACACACTGTCAGGTCATCAGGTCCTACACGACATATCTCATCTCCTTGACACCTACGCTCGCTTGTCTTTCCCTGGTTTAGGAAATTGCTTCTGTAACTTTCTATTTGATCAGGATGGAAGTGCATGTGGAGTTCAGCCATGAGTGAAACAAAGCAAGTCCAGCAAATTTACTTCCATGAATAAAAATGAGTGTGTTCTTAGTGTGTGCTCCATATGAAGTTTTTCTTTAAATATAATATTGAATATTATTAATATATAATTAATATATTGAAGCTTTTTTGATTTATAATTTTAATTTTATTAAGTTTTACATCAGTGTGTCTCAGAGTGGTTGTCTCTTGATGTAATACTTTTTGAGTTACACTAATACACAGCAATAATCCAAAAATTAGGCAGCCATGTGAGCTCAGCCCATCCTTACCCCTGCCATGCCCATTTTTCAGTAATCATGTACGGTCTCCATTTTTGGCTCACTGCAATTCTGATAATTATTTGTTGTGTGTACACATGCAAGCATTATTTCTGTTTACATATCGGTATAGGAGATTGATATTAATTTTATATGTGATTTTAATAAAGTTTACATTATTTGTGTTCCTCATAAAAGAAATTATTCTTTGTTTAGGCTTATTGTTGAAAAAATATGGACCAAGCACAGAAAGTGTTTTGTCATTCTATGTCCATCTTCTTATTATATTTCAATATAGAATGTCTCATACATCTAGTCTCAGCTGCTTGCGTAGCTGCCAACACAGCTAGTTTAAGCACCTCTCAAAAATAAATTAATAAATAACACCACCAATGGGGCCAAGTTGGACATACAGTGACAATAATTAAGTTGTATGAAGGCAATTCCACTTTTCCGAAGTTCTTTCGAGCATGGTGAGTGGTATTGATTTTTACCCCCAAAATCCTGAGTGAAATACTAGAAATCTTATATAATAATAAAATAAATATTATTTCCTCCTAAATTCCCCCATAGGTACACTATAATCCACAACTTAAATAAAAAATACTCATACTCGGAACTGCTTAATATCAAATGATGATTTTACATTGATTTAGCTGACAGCTTCTCATCTTCTTTTATCATTAAGAGGAAGTGCCAGAAAGTGCTTTGCCCCTTAATTGCTCCATGCAGCTGTATTTACTTATTGTTCTGTTCATATTACTCTACTTTTGTAAAGCTAAATGTTATATTGTGACAGCAATTAATGTATTTTGTACCTGTTGGCTGCTATAATCAAGCAGATTTGGGATCTTTATTATTTTTAACTCTTTTATACTTTTATAACTCCATACTTTAGAGAATATAGTAATGCATTAACCATATTCTCTATAAGCATAAGTTTTCATGGCTCATGTGCCTGCCTGTGTCTTTGTGTACCACTGTAAGACTTAGGTTTGTGTGTTTATCTTAACTGCCTCCTCACTGGGAAAATGCTCCAAATATGAAATTCTTCTCTTTATAAAGGGAACACAATAAATCATTATAAAATAACACAATAGTTCATTTTTTTGATGGAAAAGAAATAAAATGCAGAAAGATCTTAAGGACTGAATATTGTAAGATATTGTATATAACTATTAGGGCAGCTATAGCTTAATGGCTAGAGAAGCAGGTTTTGGACCAAAAGGTTGCTGGTTCGATTCCCGAAGTACCCTTGAGCAAAGCAGCTAACCCCTTCTGCCCTCCGGGTGCCACAATGTGTGCGTTAGCCCACTGCTCCGAGTGTGTGTGTGCTCACTTTGGATGGGTTAAATGCAGAGGTCAAAATTTCCCTTGCGGAATCAATACAGTATAAAATAATATAAAAAAACGTACAAATAAATATCAGGCCGGCCTGGTGAGCTGTCCAGGGTGTACCTTCGCCCAGAGTCGGCTGAGATGAGCGTCAGCCTCCCCAGGACCCTAGGAATAAGCATTTCAGAAAATGAATGAATGAGTTTTAGGCCAGATAAAAAAATTCCTGGTTTCTCATCAGGACTTTTTGAAAACCTAAATGCGGCAGGGTATTTATTTATTCATTTTAAATAGAGAAATGAGGTGAAGCCCAAAAGCTTTTAAAGCTAAATGTAGGTAAAGTGACTGAAGCAGATTGGGAAGAAGACGAATGAGCAATCTTTACATACATTTAACATGTAATTAAACTCTCAATGTCTATAGTACTGTCTATAGAACAGCAGCCTTGCAGTTCCAAAATCCAACCAATAAACCAATTTTAGAATCACAATCAGAGCATCTAACACTGTGTTGTTTTTACCTTGTCTGAGTTGTTTTCCGAGGATTTGAGCATGGGTTTGTGCAAAAAAAATAATAAATTGATGTAGCTCCAATTTCTGATTGCAGCCTGATGATATTTCTGGTTTTGTACAAGGTCGGTTTTTGCTCTTTAAAATGGACTTAATTTACAGATCAGCAAAAATTATGGAGTCGTAGAAAATTAAAAATATAGGACTCTGTATTTCCAGAATATGTAGAACCAAAGCAAGTCATTTTCCAGCAAGATATTACATCTTTTACCACAACTGAAAGCACCAGAGTAGTAAATCACAAATTCAATCAGGAATGGAATATGTGGAGCATTTTAAAACCATAGTAGATAGCAAACCTCAGAACAGAGCCTTATATAAAATTTATGGTGCACTCAAACAGTCCGGATTATTAGTTTGTGTTTGTAAACAGTTTATTCCCTGAAGGATTAGGAGAAAACCCTGAGAAAGTGTTAGCAAAACTCAGGGCTAAGAATCTGTAGCGCAACAGAGGATGAGAACATGATTAAGGGAGATTTTCTTGCTGCAGCAGCAGGTGAGAGCTTTCTGATCCTACATGCAGTGGAATAAAGATTTAACTCTTACCTGCTGTTCACCTTCTTCAAACCTTCTACAGGAGAACAAATTGCTAGTTAACATTCCAAAACTGACCAAACCAGCAGGGTTTTGTGTGTGTGTGTGTGTGTGTGTGCGTGTGTGTGTGTGTGTGTGTGTGTGTGTGTGTGTGTGTGTGTGTGTGTGTGTGTGTGGGAAGCTGCTTCAAGTTCAGATGCTTCCTGGTGAATAATACGTGCCAAACAATGTCCAAAGCCTTTAGTATACTAAAGGTAATTTTTAACCTAGATCTAATATTCTCTTTCATCTCAAGCAAACGAAAGATGTTGTTTTTTTCCCCCAGTATGTAAATATGTATTTAAGCAATGGTGTGAGGAAACTGATCTTATTATTTTCCAAAAAAGATTTGATAAACACAAGTTATAACTGAATTTTGTTTCTCTTTTTAGAAACACAAGCAGAGCTAAATATTTTGTTTACAACTCTCAAAAATCTCTGCTATAGGTTTGTTGTTTAATTACTGTGTGTTTTATTACAGGAGGTACTTACAGTGAATTTAGAGGAATACCTCAGTGTTTTGTTTATTGGGAAATGTTTTAACTAATCTATCTAAATGTTTATTAATTTAAAAGGTTTTATTTCATATATGTTCTCTACTGAGTGGGTTTCCTCTGGGTATTACAGTCTCCTCCCACAGTCTGAAAAATGCATATTACGCTAACTGGATGTTCTCAATTGCCCCTTGGTGTGAATGGTTGTGTTTGTCTGTGTGTTGCCCTGCGATGGTCTGGTGAGCTGTTCAGGCTGTACACCTCCTTTGTCCAGATCCTCCAGCCTCACTGTGACATTAATGTCATAAACGCTGGCACCCATCTCAGCCTACTCTGGGCGAGGGCAGAGTACACCCTGGACAGCTCGCCAGGCCATCGCAGGGCAGACACACGCTGATGTCTATGCAGCCTACTAAAGTCAGCAATGGTGACTCCCCACAGACAGTGAGAGACATTTGATAACCCAGTGAGCTGCACTGGGGGGGTTAGGGTGACAACGGGGGGGACATCATTGATACTGGGGCTTGAACCCCCGACCTTGGGATCAGTAATCCAGCACCCTACCACCAGGCCACCACTGCCCCCATGAATGTAAGAAAGATAATCAAATCTTTTGAATGCATTATATTGTTAATATACTGGTTTTGAGGATATCAGCACCAAGCAAGTACTTGATGCTTGATTTATTGTTATATAGTATTCTCTACTCTGATTTTCCACTTCATACTTGGAATGATTAGCTCTAATACGTTGATTAACATGGATTTTGGTATTGAATCATTTCACAGTGTTCACTGCAACTTTATCACAGTGAATTATTTCCACTGCTGTGCCGCACCGCTTGGGTGGGCGCTGCATGGCCGTATACGCCTGTGATAGTTTTGATACCTGGCGTCACATTTCAAGCTCCGTGTGAGAAAACAAACAGCTTCAGTTTGTCTTGCACCAAGAGCTAATAAAGTGAGAATTAAGAGTGTGGAGACAAGGGTGTTACTGCTTAGAGCTACTGCCCAGCAGCTGCATAAACACACACTCCCAACTCATAGCACAGTTAATGGCAGAAACACTCGGACACACCCAAGTCCTTCAATAATGCATGTGATATAGAGAGGGGAGTACTCCAGTGTAATGACTGCATCTCCTGTGTGCACTGTCAGCATTTCTCTATGTGGTATATGGTTTTGTAAACCCTCAGCCCTGTTTCAGAGGGGGTCATGATTACAGCTCCTGAATGACGTGGAAGACAGATGAAGTGATGTATTTTGACATGCAGTCTCTAGCAATTACACATGGTTCACAGCTATGGAGTAAATACCAGCGTCAACATGTGTGAGCTACATAACAGCGAGCAGCATTTCTGACTTCCTGCGAAAAAAATCAGAAATACTAATACAAAGCTGAACAAGTGTTGCATACCGAGTTATCTTTCTAAAAGCCACTGGTTGCCTGGTTACAGCGTGCAGCCTTAGATTGGAGAATGTCTACGTATGTCTGTATACAGGCACAGTTCCTTTTGTGTGTGTGTGTGTGTGTGTGTGTGTGTGTGTGTGTGTGTGTGTGTGTATGTGTGCACGTGTGTGTGTGAGCTTTTAAAAAGGCTTATAACCTGAGCTTGTGAAAGTAAAAGTATTCCTTAGGCAATGGTCTATTGACGTGTGTGTGTGGAAATGAGTGTGTTGTCAGGGTGGGTTATGACTCAGGTTTCACTAGCTGGAAGTCTAGCCTGGAGAGGTGACAACAATATAATATTATTGAATATTTGGTTTTGATGCACTCCAAACTGCAGATGTTCTACATTTTCAAAACCAATGTGGAGAAAATAATACAGGGATTGCTTTTATATCTGTTATACCAGTAGTCATCAACTGGTGGACCTGATGCACACCCAGCAAAATGTGGGGTTCTTTTTGTTTGTTTGTTTGTTTGTTTTGTTTTTTCAGATGGAAGTGAAATTCTGCCGCAGGGTTTAGAACCAGGAGAAAAGCTTCAGCAGTTCCAGTTTTCTGAACATTGACTCGAATGCGTTCAGGAGCAGATCACATGCATTTGCACACAAGGTTTATAGCTAAAGGGAGTTCATCAGACCAGATCTTAGCTCCTGGGTTACAGATTTTAGATAATTTCAGTTGTCCATCCATCTGTTTGTCTGTGCGTCCATCTGAGAATCTTGGAGGCACAATATCTTAAGAAGGTAGCTAAATGTTTGAAACACTTCTGTGTGGCCTTGTTCCTATTTGTTATACAGAGATGATCATTACATGTTGATGTTCAGGAATTCAAGGCCTGTTTTCTGTCTTAACTCTGTTTAGTTCATCCATCTCTCTCTCTGTCTGTGTGAAATTACTGCTGATCTCAAGACCAAGTCGTTGGGATGTTCATAGGATTTTTATAGAATTAACCAGGAGATGAATTGATGACAAGGGGACAACAAGGCCAAATATCTGAAATATTTTTTATTATGAGCTTTCTCAGAATTTGAAGTATGTTTTAAATGAAATATGCAAGGAGTAACAGACTTGTTGGTGTAGGAGTTGTCCGTGTCAAAGGTACTGGCATTGAGATTTGCTTGTTCATTTCATTCTCAACCTCTGGCATGATTAGCAGCCTGAAACTGTCTGCTCCTCACTCCATGTCTAATTCAAAATAGATGTCTCATTATTGTAACATCTGTGTCAGAGTGGTAATGTGAGCACCCTTATGAACCTGTACATACTTACAACTTTCTTATATATAGACATAAATTAATAACGTTTTAAAACTTTTTAAAAAAATCTTTTAATAAGCATTATAAGTTTATCATTTATATCATAACTATTAATAATTAAATATATGGGAACAAACTATATCAAGTTTTTTTTTAATTATATATATTTTTAATACATTTTTTATCAGGTACAGCGTCAGTTCAGATAAGCTCCACATGCTCTGTGCATTGCAAATGACATGTTTTAAACCCCATTCTAAGTTGTGGTATATAATACACAGACATAAAGAAAAGTAAATGAATATTAGATTTTTATAATTTATTTGTACTTATGTTTTCTATGATGGAGGCAGGCCAGGTGAGCTCCACATGCTCTGAACAGAGCTATGTTGTCTGCTTTGAACACATTCAGATTTTTTGAATATATTATCTGGAAACTGTGCTTTTACAGGGTGTTTTTAAGCTCATTCAAACATTCAACATATACTACATGGATAAACAAGAAAAGCAACCTAAAATTAGATTTTTGTGGTTTATTTTCCCATTTCAAAGCATGATAATGCCGCTGCTGCCTGCTCCAAGTGACGCTGAAAATCTTTGAATGTCCATATTTTGATTCAAGGATAATAATTTGTAATCCTCAGATAGATGACCAATCAGATCGCTGTTCCCATGTGGTATATACTAATTCAAATTATAGACAGGATGCCATATGTAACTGATACAGAATCTGTGTCCCAAGTCTGCTTTACCTAATGGTTGCCTAATAGAACTAAATTATACTTTAATGATGTATGGTATATGGCTTGGTAAACATATATAGCAAGGTTCAGATGTGGATAATGTCTATGTTTAACTAGTTTACTTGCAGTTATCTATATGACTAATTTCAAGGTTTTTCTCATATAATATACAGTACCATGGTGTAGTGGGGTCAGTGGGGCTGGAATAGAAATATAGTTGTTTCAAATTTGCACATTTTTGCATATTATAGAGCTTTGCATTCTTTATGAAGGTTAAGGTGCAGAGATTATTATTAAGCCATGCTTTGCAACACATTAAGCCATTTTATAAGTAAGCATAGATCACTTTTATTAGTTTAAAATTACATGTCCAGGGACACCTCAATAAAAAATGGCAGCTATAATCCATTGCAATAACACAAGGTTTCATAACTGCTGTATGATATTGTTAAAAATGCACACAACTAGGATATTTATGTGAACTAGAGACACTGGCTATGAATGTTTCCCTCCCTCATTTACACAAATTATGGTGATAGCAATAGTGTAAATATGAATTATGAAACAATTTATACCAATTTACTCCCTCTCGGATCATAACCCTTCATATAACCATTAATGGCACATATATATCATATATATTAATGTAATATTGAGTAACTACATTCAGATATGTTTAAATTACCTGCCCAAAGCTGAATAGCACAATGATATCATTTGAGATTGAACCCATGACCTCTGAGTAATTTCACCACTACACTGACACCACACACAGTATGTACAAGAAGAATAATATGTCTCTTTTCTTCTCGCAGTGCAGAAGTAAACCCCATATCGGATTGAAGCATGTCTCCAAACAGAAGGTATGTGATGCCTTTGTGATCTTCTGTTACGTTTGAAAGATGAACGTCTCCTTAAGGCAGTGAACTGCTTTGACCCCAACCCCGGGTTATCACTGAATTTTATCACGTTTTAATAATTATGCTCATATGTGCTTATCAAATCATCAAGCTCATAATGTAAAATCTTGTTAACTGACATGCATTAAATCCTCAAAATCAGAAACATCTCTATACTGTATGATTCATCAGTGGTGCACAGAGTGCCTGATTTACAATAATTGCCTGCCAAATTGGTTAATTATGCAAATGAGGCAGTCAAGTGAATTTTGATGAAAATTTTCTCCTGCATGTTTGGTGGTAGCACAACTGAAGTCTGTAAGTGTGCAGAAACAATCACTTAATCACAGGGCATACCTTGCCTTGTCCCTATTCTCCCTCTCTCTCTCTCTCTCTCTCTCTCTATTTCTCTCTCTCTCTCTCTCTCTCTCTCCCCCTCTCACGCGCACAC
>JAOUQZ010000027.1:7183741-7197961 GCA_028564935.1 Neosilurus hyrtlii
AGAAAGAGAGAGAGAGAGAGAGAGAGAGAGAGAGAGAGAGAGAGAGAGAGAGAGAGAGAGAGAATGTTTCAGTATGCTTGAATGCAGGCTTTCATCCTGCTGCATTCAGATTCTCATTCTGGCAGACGAGCTTTTTTTGCCTTTTAGAGAACTGCGCCCTGAATATAACTCAGTTTGGGGTTTAATCACAGTTCCAGTTTCTTCCTGATGCATTTTTGGGTTTAGTCATGTATAGCTGATTAAATCCAAGCTACTTTTCTTTCTTGCTCATTTTAAGAGCTGCAGAAGTGACTCATACACTTTTCAGATTTTTTTTATATCTCTTGTAATCTAATTGTAAATATTATGTAACATTAATATAAAAGTTATGATTTAAAAAAAAATTATTATTTTGTGTGGTGTGATGAATAATACGCACAGCCCTCAAGAGGCTTTGAAGGATCATTGTTTGTACTGTGAGGGTCTTGTATTTCACTTCATGCTCCTGATGGCTGGGAGTTATTTTTTTTTATGGTGGATTGCATGAGCTCACCTCTCTGATGTTCCATTGACACATCTTTAGTGAAGGCCAGAGAGGATTTTCTTCTCATAATAAATATTTTCTTTTACTTCACATCATTATGGGTGAGAGAATACTTACATGACAAATTGTAGTTTAATGGTAGTATTGCTTATCATTATTATTATCACCATCTTTACAATATAATGTACATGCAGTATCCTCATACATGACTTTGAATCATTATTCAGTATGAGGATACTGCATGTATATTATATTGTAAAGATGTTGATAATAATAATAATATACATGCAGTATCCTCACACTGTACATGACTTCGGATCATTATTCAGTGTGAGGATACTGCATGTATATTATTATTATCACCATCTTTACAATATAATATACATGTAGTATCCTCATACTGAATGATGATCCAAAGTCATGTACAGTGTCCCCTTGTATTTGATGAACTCTGCCTTGGATTTATGGACTCCGATTCGAACCTTGAAAGCTAGAAAATGAAATCTAATAAAACTGCATGGTAGTAATCCTTCAGCATTCAGAAACTGGTTGTTGTGAAGCTGTTTGTGGCTGTAGGCACCACTTCTTCCCCCTCTCATGTGCCCCTGCTCTTAAGACTGTATTCTTTTGTTCCTGATCCTTTTTAACAAGGGACAGAAATTGGAGTCAGAAGTGAGTCAGAGAAATTTAAAAAAAAAACATGCTAGAAATGGCTCATCACAGACAGTGACTCTTTAAGAGACAGATGGTTCTGGATCTTGGCTAAGCAGACAGATCTGCTGAATATTTTGATGACCGGTGTGTAAGTGTCTCGTGCTGGGATTTATCTGCTCTTATTTGAGTTGTGTTAAAAATAATAATTACGGTTCTAAAATCATCCCTAAGGCTTTTATTAGTATTAGTTCAGGATGACTACTGAAGAAACAAATTTATCAGTATGTAGCTCTGAGTACTGATTCACTGTCTATAGTACAAATCAACTCTTGTTTGAATATGAAATATGATCAAGTCCCTAGTGAGCTAATCAACAGTTGTGCTTATTACATCTTGTGACCTTTTATATTGATCACATGATGATAAAGTGCTGGTTCTTCTTTCTGACAATTTAGGCTTAATATGCCATATGTGGTAACCGATTTCAGTTTGACTACGTTTTAAACAAAGTTTTTTATCATTTTATCATAGTTTATCATGACAAATTTACTAGGTTGTAAAATAAATAAATAAATAAACCATTTTTAGCCTTACATGTAATTAACTCCTGAATTAACGCTTGTTCTCAGTGGAGCAGAAGCTGGAAAATCCAGTTATTTAATCTCCCAGAAATAATCAATGCGAGACAAATACGACAACTGGGTTCATGTTGCAAATGATTTTTCACCGGATTTCCAAAAGGTCAAAGGCAGTTCAGGTTACACCCAGACAATATCGGGATTGTGTTTTCCAGAACGGCAGCTGGCATTGCCAGTTTAATTATTTTTCTTATCCTTTATCCTGTAACAGTGATAGTTATAGTTTAATATAGTGGAGAAAAACAAAGCCTTCTCTATGTAATATATAGTATCATTATATTTAGCCTTCTATTTGTGTGCAAGTTTATTTGTGAATTATAATTATTTATTACACTACAATAATTCGTTTTTGTATATCTCAACACAAAAAAATACTGCTTTAGGTTCATTGATTCTAAACTTATAAAATGAAATGCGCTCTGCCTCTAGGATTTACTTGATTGATTGACAGGACTTTAGAGACCTGATAAATATGAGTCAATAATATGACTCTGTGTTAGAAATCAATGAAAGGTGTCTGTTAGGGACCTCAGGACTTGCTCAAGTAATTAATTTAAAATAGCAATGTGAGTAACAGATGGCACGGTGGTGTAGTGGTTAGCATGTCCACCACACAGCAAGAAGCACCTGGTTTCATGTGTTTTGGTGTAGAGCTTTCATATTCTCCCTGTGCTTGTGTGGGTTTCCTTTGGGTACTCCAGTCTCCTTCCACAGTCCAAATGCAGGGGCATCAGGCTAATTGGCTATTCCAGATTGTCCCTATAGGTGTGATTCTGAATGGTTGTGTGTGTTGCCCTGCGATGGCTGATGAGCTGTTCAGAGTGTACCCTGCCTTAGTGTCAGCTGAGATAGGCTCCAGCCTCCCCCCGACCCTGATAGTAGGTTTAAGCAGTTCAGCAAATGAGAGAGATGAGAATGACAGAAACAAGAAATTAAAGAAGCTAATTTGTTTTATACATGAAAGCTAAAATGAATTGACGATGTTTTAATCATCAGTATAGACTTCCAAGTATGATTGTACAGTATGTGTACATATAACAATCACATTTTCTTATGTTATTAAGTCTGATTGGTTTGGAAATCCCAGCGCACAATACATCCATAAATCAAACTTAAACCCGCTTAAACTTATTGATTTCCCCCTTTTCATGTCACAAAGTCCTGAAGATTTTAATGGCCATCATTACACAAGAGCATGCAGCGCTGTGCCTTCACTCAAGCGTCTGCCAACACTCTACTCTAGATGATTAGAAACAGGAGGACTGACTTGATTATATCTGTCTGAGACTTGCTTCTGCTTATTGTCTGTCACTAACAGCAGAGCTAAGATTAGCTTTAGAGATCTGTTTCTGGCTACATGAAGCCAAAAAAGTGGTTTCAGAATGAGATACAGCGTAGATGAGACGTATAGAAGTTACATTAAATCAAATAAATAAGGTATGAATAAAGTGAATAAAAGTCACAGATGTGATCATAGACAGTACCACAGGGGGTAATCAAGACTCTGGAGGATTTGGTAGTGTCCTGATATGTTGATAAAACCATTTGAAATTTGCAAATTTGACCAAAATACTGTATCATGGTCAAAAAAGAAACACATTTTCCCAGATCTCTTGTAAAAATAGCCTGGTATGGCTCTTACTAGGACAAGGTTGGGCAATGGACAATATGCAAATTTCTGCTAATTAATTACCCCCCAAAAGCTCCCCGACCCCCCCGGTTTGGTGCCATTGGTTTGCATAGTGCTAAGGAGATTTTTAAGGTAAAAAACAGTTTCTTTCCTTGGTAGAATACATCAAAAATTCCAGACGAGCTCAAGTTTTCGGTTTGTAAGAAACAAGCTCAGCAGGTGGTGGTCCAAATCTGTCAGAAAAGAAGAGAAAACAGTTGGAGAGTTGGAAATCCATGCAGTTGAGAAACCCAAAGTAGAATCATTACTCCACCATACTGTCAGTACAGTGTTACACAGTATTTATAATACATTAAGGGGTGTGCAGCACATGTAATGAGACATCAGTCTATGTCATTGGTTTGGATACTGAATCTTAGTTTCAAATTTAAAAACAAATACCAAATGATGTGCATGTCATTTTGGTTCTGCTTATAGGTTCCTAAAATGGATAATTCTGAAAAATTGCTATTTTCAGTGTTTTTGTTTATTAGCCATACTTTTACCTCAGTATTCTTGTCGGAATAATTTTTTTGGTTCTTATTGCCTACAATAACATTGTTCAATACATTTTCACCAAAAAATTATAGATTAGCAATTTTTACTTCTATTTATTAGGAGCCCTTTTAGACAAAAGTGGTGTATAATCTTCACTTCACACTACTGTACGTCAAACATCAGATAAACAAAGCATCCATTTGTCCATTTGCTTAGCTACAAGCTAACACACATAGATAACATCACAACAGTGTGGAAGGTAGACTACTTGCTTTACGTATGTTATTGGTATTAGTTTATTAGTTTATTTCCACTGCAGGAAAATAGATCCAAAACATGAGTCAGTGTAGTAACCAGAAACAGGCAAGAGGTCAGACAGTGTGCAAACAATATTTGCAGGATAAAAGCATATTCAAAGCAAAGTCACATCCAGAATAGCAACACAAGAATTAAGGTTAGGATGTTCACTATAAATAAGAGTGCACAAACAATCGACAGGCCCAGCACTTCCTTACTCGCTCACTCATTTGCTGAACCGCTTAATCCTACTATGGTTGATCGGCCTGCCCTGGTAGCGTTTTTGATTACCTTGAATGTCAAATGTCGTCTTATCTCGCAATATTACAGAATCCTGAATCAAGAATTTGATACGGACCATCTCCAAAATGGAGTCTTTTTTGTCCAAAGCCCCACCTCTGTAGAAATTTAATGAAAATCCATGTTACATTTTGTGTAATCCTGCTAACAAACAAATACACAAACACAAAAAAGGGGGAAACATAATCTCCTTGGCAGAGGCACTTACACTGAGCATGAAAGGACATGGTCATTAAGTGTACCTGTGGTGAATTAGTGTTACTAGCTATTTAAAACGATCATGTTGGACATCAGCGAATATGTCTGGCAACATCAGTCTTTGCCCCTGCAAGGATGCTGCCACACCGGGCATGTTGCCTTCCTCATTGGCTGTTCCAACCTGTTAGTGACATGAACTCGTTGGATTGGCTGAGCTACGTTCCTGACCCTGTGCATAGTAACACGTTATCAGCCACTGCTGAGCCGTACAAACAACAAGCGCAGAAATCGCGAACAAGTTTTCTTTTGTGTTCTTCTTGTGGCTACAAACGACTGTTGGTTCAATCCCCTGCTAGTAATCCACCCCAGACCTGACCAGCACAGATTACAGACCCAGATCAGCAAGGCTGTTCAGCAGAGTGACCCAACAACCACATTATTTACAACATTTTTGTAGGAGAGCTGATTCTGAATCATGTTTAAAAGGTCACTGATCCATTTCAGGTTTATGGGTTTCTCCTTATTGAAGTGGATAGGTGCCTGGTCTTGCATGACTGAAAATATCTGTCTGGGAACGTTGCCAAGATGGCTGCAGAGGGAGTGATACTCACTTTTCTATCATGACTTTGGTCCCAAAAAAAGGAAAAACCCTTGCAATTCCTTAATATTCAAAGCTGCTTGAAGTTTGACCTGCAATTTTATCCACGGTATATGTGAAATAACTTAAATTACAAACAATTCTGTTTCCCTACAGTGTGATATACAAGTGTCTTTATTTCATACACCAAGATTGAGCATTACCTATATACTCTACTACACAACGTACAATACGTGGGATTGAAACTTTATGTGTGATCCATTCCAACTCACGCAGTGTTTAATGGAAACACAAGCTGTGCACTAGAATGAAACAGTCTAAAACACGGCTAATTAAACATTAGCTCTCGGGTCAATGGTCTCAACCGGTTTCAGTAAAATCCACCTCAATTCTATCTCAGACTACGGAAAAAGAAAAAATGAATTTGCGAAGGTGGCAGAGTCCATAATATAGGAGCAGCTGATATGACTGCTGTTTCTTTAATTGTTTTAGACCAGATGCTGCTGGATTTGCAGGTTAATGCACTTTGTGCTCATGCTGTGTTGGCTTTTCCTTTATTTAAAGCCTGAACTTTAATTAGCTAAATGAGCCTCGCTCTTCTGAATCGACATTAAAAGGAGATGATGGTCATTAATTTCTGTGAAGACATCTGCTCACACGCGTAATGAATTCAACTGTTTTATTATCATCATTTTTCTTGTAGCTTGGTCATTAAATGTCACAGTTTTAAGGGTTCCCCTGATATGCACTCCTTAGTGGGATGTGTTTGAGAAGGGTTGTTAAAGTAATTATTGATGAACATTATTTTCACTTCTTTTACAGTCCTACCATTTAATCACTGCACAGCTGCCTCTTATCCAGAGTAGCACAAGACAAATATAGACATATTTAGGTATGTTTTTATGGTTAGAAACAATTAATATAGGTGGAATGGTGGCGTACTGGCTAGCAAGAAGGTCCTGGGTTCGAGTCCCAGTCTTGCTGAAGTTTGCATGTTCTCTCCGTGCTTGTGTGGGTTTCCTTCGGGTACCCCGGTTTCCTCCCACAGTCCAAAGACATGCACATTTAGCTAATTGGCTGTTCCAGATTGCCCAAGGAGTGGATGTAAGTGTGAATGGTTGTGTATGTGTTGCCTCTGTGACAGATTGGCGAGCTGTTCAGGGTGTACCCCGCCTTGGCTCAGTGTTGGCTTCTGTCTACTTGTAACTCTACTAGGATTAAGTGGTTCAGCGTGTGAGTGAGTGAACACTGAATATATAATGTGGGGCTAAATGTTCATGAGTAGTATATTGGGAGAGATTTCACTTGAATCTTCACCATTAAAAAGTCAACTACTGACATTGAAATGTGAAGTATCTTTATATGACATACTGTTGCTTCACATATTGCATTTTAAAAATGGATTTAAAGCAGTTAAAGTGCATTTACTTCAATTTAGCTTACGCACAAAAAACACTGCTTAAATGCAGTTTTTGTTCTCACCTATTCTGTAACTGTGTAGCAGTGCAAAGGCAAGCATACACTCACATACACACACGCACACACACACACACACACACACACACACACACACACACACACGAAAACAGCATAGTCTTAATACAGAAATAAAAGGTGAAAGTGATGCCTACTGAAAGTAGGCTTTTTGAAGTCCACATCTACCCCCTAAATAAAATGCTACCACAACTGAGCTAGACTAGTTATTCCTTTCCTATATACAGCTTAAATATATTTCCTGTGTTTATCCCTTCTTACTCCCATGGTGTTACAGAGATACATAAGATTACTTTTTTTGTATTTTTTATTGATATATTTACAGTACTGTATACAAAGGGAGGAACAGTGGTGTAGTAGAACTCTCACCTCATTGCAAGTAGGTCCAGGTTCAAGCCCTGCGGTCAGTGCATCTGTGTTTGTGTTTGCATGTTTCCCCTGTGTTCGTGTGGGTTTCTTTTGGGTGCTTTGGTGTCCCCCCACAGGTCAAAGACAGGCACATTTTGCTAGTTGGCTATACCAAATTGCCCCTAGTGTGAATATGAGTGTGGTTAAATGTTTGTACAAATAGGTTCTGCAGGGGGCTTGATGGCTTAATGTTTATGGGTGCAGAACAGAATAATAATAATAATAATAGTATATGAAGATCACATTATCAGAAGGTTATAAGTTCACTTCAGTAAATTAACTTTGATTCCTTTTTTGTTGTTTTGTTTTTGCAGTCTACCATCTTTGGGACATTGATTGACAAGCCACTATGTGACCATAAGTCAGTAAGTAAATTAATGCATATTTAAATTCACAAATTCAATTTCGGGCTTAAAACAAATCTCAATCAATCATACTGGAAACATAAGATTTTTGTGCCTAGATTCCTTTTTAAAGCTGTTATTAGAGTTTTTTTAAAACCTAATTTATTTCACTTTTCCAGTTATATTTGGTCTAGTACAGTAATGCTCGTAAAGTATGGGCACTTCCAGTGGTCATACTTTTTTCTTTAAAGAACAGAGAACTATTAAAAAAATTATCTTAGCAACACATTTGTGGAAGTATATCATGGCATATAAGATTGGTGAGGACCTCAGAAAAAGGGATGTTCATGCTTATTAACATTGATGGAACAGCAAATTGTTACAAAACCATCTCTAAAGTGTTTGGACTCGGACAATCTATCACAAGACAGATGCAGCATGGTTCTAAGGTCATGACGGAACCCAGGGTAAATTCTAAGCAAGAATAACAATGGCCAAAAGTCACTGCTTTCCAAAAAGAACATTGCTGCTAATGTACAGCTTGTTAAATACTTGTGTGGACAAGCCTGGAGGTTCTTAAAAACAATTTGTAGATGGATGAGCCAAAATATAACTTAACATAAGAGAAGTGTTATGCTTGGAGATAGGAAAACATTGCATTACAGTATAAGAACCTTATTTCATCTGTAAAAAAATTTTTTTGGTAATAGTATCATGGTTTGTGCCTGTTTTGCTGCCTCTGGGCCAGAACAGTTTGCTGCCATTGATGGAAAATTTTATTCTGAATTATATCAGCAGATTCTAGAGGAAAATTCTATATAGAATGACTGTAAATGAAGGTGGTCGCCTACCAGTAATTGAAAAGTCCCAACAAAGAAAAAATTATATCTTTACTGTTAAACTGTATTAATTGCCATTGCCATAATTGCCTTTGTTGAAAATCATGTCATGATGTGAGACTAACTGATGTACCAGTGAGACTTCAATCAGCATATGACTAATGCAAATGTCTGTGCTTGGCATTCCAACAACTTAATTATCACCGGCAAAGTACATAATGAAGCATCCCTGCTCTTGGACATGCCTCTTTGGAGGCAAAGTTGGCACAGGGTCTGAGAGAAACACCCTATAAATACTACCCAGTGGCAAATGATTTATTTAATTGCTAATTAACATGTGCCTCAGGATTGGTGGATGCCTCTGAATAGTCCCCAAAACAGAACCTTCAATTCAGCGACACCCAGCAAACCTGAGGCTCGTTATTGTTTTAGTACATACGACAGGAGAACAAAAAAATCAAGCACAATCATGAGTTTTATTGTTTATTATTATTATTATTATTATTATTTTTTTTTTTACATATTTTAAACATTATAGCAGCAGGTCAGGTGAGCTCTGTTCACTCCGAGCAGAGCAGAGCTTTAGTTTTAGTACATATTACACGGAAACATAAGTAAACCACACTGCTTAAAGGAGTGTTTTTACACTTAACGTTCTAGTACAGCATATACTATGTGGAAATGAAAAAAACAAACTGAAATGAGAATTTTATAGTTTATTTTTCTATTATAAAGTGCAACAGTGACGATACCATCAAGCTGCCACGTTATAACCTCCAAGTTAACGAGTGTTCGTTGATTTTATTTATCTGCTTGAGATTTTTTTTTATCAGTGGACCAATCAGATCCCGTGTAGTATATACTAAAATCAGGCATACTGCCTATTGGCTGCAGTTATAACCAGGCAACATGATAGCCAACACACAGGAATACTTGTAGTCTGTATGCCTCGAAGTATTCTTTTACAACGTTTCAGGATGTTGGTTTCAGAATGATGAATTTCGCTGAAAGGTTTGGAGTTTTCAAATCTGTACAGCACAAGGGCCCATGCACAGCTCATTTACTGGGTAAATTATGGTATAAAATATCACTCACTGTTTGACACTGAGGTCAATTGTGTCACCTGTCTACACTTTGGGATTCTGCAGGTGAGCAGACGTGCACAACTGGATAGTTTGATCTGCATTTTTGTTGAAAAAGTTCTAGTATTTAACAACCCCCCATCATGAAAGGTGCTTCTTTTTTGGTTTTTACGCACACCTAAATTATCTATTACCAGACTAGAAGATAGGGCTTAATTAAAAGGTTCTGGTGAAGTTGAAGTCCAGTTTTTTCTTCTATTTAGAGGATGTTAACAGTAGGGGGACCTGTCCCACTGCGTCAACGGTGAGACAACAACTGCATTTTCCTGAATCTAATATAACCTCGGGGATGCGACAGGTTTAGAGATGCGTTGAGACGGAGGTGGATCTGTGCCTGAGATTATATTGAGGTATGCATGTTGAACAGTAGCTCTCTGCAGGACTGGACACCAGAGAAAGCCAGTGCACAAGATTAGTGCACAGGGCTGAAGGCCAGCGAGAGCAGCTTAAAGGATTAATATTAATAACACCAAAAGCCAAATTGATTGTTTTTAGCAAGGTGCTTGTCCTTTGCAGCATCAATCTTTTATCTGTTATGGACTGCAAACACAGGCAGTGAATGTATCATGTCTCATTTCAAAATACTCCTCGTCATGCAGTGTAGTTTGCATATTTCAAATGATTAATCCAGTGGGAGTAAAATGCTGAAAATTTGCTTATTATAAAAAAACAAAACAAAAAAAAAACCCACAACAATATGTTTGAAGCAGAATTTTTTTAATTCCAGATGTTTTGCATCACAACTATCAACCAACGCAGGACCACCTGCTCCTGATAAATGACTTGATTTCCAGTCTAAATGAAATATTTCGTCATCCAAGCTTGTTATTGTTATTGACAGTACCAACTTCTTCCAAGTCCATGAATGTTTTTTTACTTCCAGTAAAAAAAAAAACCAAAAAAAACAACAAAAAAAATGCATCTAGCCACAGGAGCTGCAAGACGTTAATCAGCCATGATAGACAATTTGTCTGGCATTAGTGTATCATGATTTGATTGTTGATTGACCAGCTGCCTGAGGCTATTAGGCATGACTGGTATCCAATAGCAACTGACTAGCCGAGCATGCTGGGAGGGCGGAATGGTGGAATTTTAATGAGTGCTTGTTGGCTGGGGAGGGAATGATTTCTCATCTGTTTTAGCCACCAGCTTAAGACAGACCTAATCATCAAGCCCACTGGCCTTCTGTCATTCACATGACAGTCTGCATTCTGATGAAATACTGTATATCCAGCATCCTTTAATCCTTAAGAAACAAGAGATTCTTATTCATTGTATAGACTAAGGACTAGTAGTTATTGAGTTTTATTTTTTATTATACTACAGCAATAAAATCCTTAATCTGTTTGATCAGAAGGGGTTCATATCTGTTTTATAAAAGCAGCTTGGACAATAGGGCCAACTGTTGATCAAATTATAGGTTTAAATTAAGGCTCTTGTTCTAATATGTGTGTGTGTGTGTGTGTGTGTGTGTGTGTGTACATATATATATATACACACACACACACACACACATAAAAATAATATTTTTTGTTCAGAGGGTGTGTGCTCTACATAATCTAAGGCTGACAAAAATGGTTTAAAAACTAGAAGCACTCTGAGAGCACAAACCTCCACCTCCTTTTTATTTTCATGTAAATATTACATTTCAGCATTCCGAATGATCAGATCCGGAATGCTGCTGGATCCTTACCAAATTGACCAAATTCTATATAATAGATTACATTTATTTTATGTAGTTTTTGTGGAAGCACTGTAGCCTTTACTTAAGGAGTTGATATTTCATAATGGAGATATCTCGCTCTCACTCATTCATTTACTGAACCACTGAATCTTATCAGGGTCACCCGGAGGCTGGCGCCTAACTCAGCTGTCACTGCGCGAAGGCAAACCTTTAACAGCTCACCAGACTACTGCAGAGCAAACACACACAGACACACACACTCACACCCACGGTCAATTTGGAACAGCAAATTTGGCTAATGCGCATGTCTTTGGACTGTGGCAAGTTCGGGAGAATATGCGAACACCACATAGAAACTCCCAAGGCCAGGACTCAAACCCAGGACCTTCTTGCTGTGAGGCTGATGTGGTGACCACTACGCCACCATGCTGCCCTGTTGGCAAAACACCAAAAAGGAAAATGTATATTTAATACTGGGAAGTTTATTTTTTGGATACTTTTATGGAAGGAGCCTACACTGTCTCCAGTGAGAGGTAAAAAAATGTTCACATTAAGTGTACCTATTAAAGCTTCAGAGGCATGGCCTGTCATTCATCAATCAGTTATAATTGTATACATTGGTGAATTGCTGTGATATAATACCAACAAATCACTTTAGAACATAGTGTTATTGGAAAATAATCCACTTTGGCTCCACACCATCTTTCCTGGATTATATTTCTATACTCTAAATTGCAGTAGTAGGATTAATGAATTTAAAATGGCTGATAGTTTTGTCACGTTTTGCACTCTAAGCCCTGCTGAGTAAACCTCAGTGTAGATAGTATTTATACACTGTGTCACAGTGCATTAGGAAATCCCTGTTCGTTATAAGTCTCCAGTGGCATAAGTTTTAATTCCCAGCATCTGCTGCTATATTTTCCACTTCCCCTTGAGTGATCACCAATCAGTGCAGGTTTTTCTAGGTCAGCAGTCACTATCCATCATACTTGTTCATTTGATGTAATGTAACAGGCTGGATTGCCATGGCAACAACAACAATAAAAAAAACAAGCTTTTATGCCAGTATGCCAGAAAGATCTTGATGTAACACTCAGGGATTTGTGTAGTTTTTAAATGATTTACCCCAGTGGGGCATGGTCATAAAAAACATACAATACAGAAGAGATTGCTTGAAGCATGTAACTGTCTGTGTGCACAGCAAAAAAAACAAAACAAAACAAAACAAACAAACAAAAAAATCCCCCACAAAGTATTAACATCATTCTGAACATCAGGTGAAATGAGTAACATTAGTGTATATACTACTCAGGAGCGGTGGATCTGATTGGTTCACAATCGCAGGGTTAATAGGCATTATCCTGAGTGGATAACGTTTAAGGGCGGAATGATGGCATAGTGATTAGCACGTCTGCCTCACACCAAGAAAGTCCTGGGTTCAATTCCCAGGCTTGGGCGTTTCTGTGTGAAGTTTGCATGTTCTCCCTCTGCTTGTTTGGGTTTCCTTCGGGTAGTCCAGTTTCCTCCCACAGTCCAAAGACATGCACATTAGGCAAACTGGCTGCTCCAAATTGACCCTATGTGAGAATGTGAATGGTTTTGTGTGTTGCCCTGTGATGATCGGGAGAGCTGTTCAGTATGTACTCCGCCTTCACCCAGTGTTGGCTGAGATAAACTCCAGCTTCCCCATGACCCTCGGAGAATTAAGCGGTTTGGCAAATGAGTGAAAGAATGAGATAATGCTTCAATTGAAATGGTGGACAAACATTCATGGTTTGTTATGGTCATTGATTCTGATCCTAGAATTTTAGCAAAATAGCAACATGACAAAAACACGAAGAGGGTTTGGCAAATTGGCCCTCCTCTTTTTAAAAGTAAAAAACACTTTATTTAAACTTTAACCACGAGCAGCCAGTGCCATCATATTCATTCCAAATTAAAAAAAAAAATCTTGTTTTATTCTGCTTTATGCCACTGTCATGCGTCAGATATGTAAAAAAAAATAACCAACATTTAAACCTTATGCATTTGTTTTTTTGTTTGGATATAAAATATTTCCTTTTATTCCTGTGTAGAGCACATATACTAAATTCACTTCAGGCTAGGTGGATTTCACTGAACAGTCCCCAGATGGAATGTCCATTGAGGCTAAAGTGAACATGTCTCATTACAGTAGCACCTGACGAGGAGTAGGATGGATTATGAAGAATGTGGACAGTCAGTTCTTGAAGTGGATGTGTTGGAAGCAGAAAAAATGAGCCAGCATGAGGATCTCAGTAACTTTTTTTTAACAGATTTTGTTATGGTTAAAAAACTGGATTTATTCATCTCCAAAACAGCAGGTCTCATGGGGTGTTCCTGGTATGCATGGCAACATTTGGTAGGTAGTCCAAGGAAGGACAACCAGTGAACTAGCAAAGGTGTCATGGGTGCCCAAACAATATTGATATCCATGGGGTGTGAAGGCTGGTATGTCTGAACTGATACCACTGAAGAGTAACCTGTATGTTCGAGTATGGTGGTGTAGTGGTTAGCACGTCTGCCTCACACCAAGAAGGTCCTGGGTTCGATTCCTTGGCTCAGGTGTTTCTGTGTGGAGTTGGAATGTTCTTCCCGTGTTTGTGTGGGATGCTTTTGGGTACTCCTGTTTCCTCCCACTGTCCAAAGACGAGGGGCAGCCGTGGCCCACTGATTAGAGAAGCGGGTTTGGGACCGTCACTGGTTCGATTCCCAAACCAGTAGCAAATAAGTGTATGATGGTGGAGTGTTGAGCAGCACCTTCCCCTTCCTCTACCTTCACAGCTGAAGTGCCCTCGGGCAAGCCTGGAGAGCACTGCAGTGTGGCTGCCCACTGCTCCAAATGTGTGTGTGTGTGTGTGTGTGTGTGTGTGTGTGTGTGTGTGTGTGTGTGTGTGTGTGTGTGTGTGTGTGTGT
>JAOUQZ010000027.1:7200863-7213815 GCA_028564935.1 Neosilurus hyrtlii
TTGCTAGTTGAATATAGCTATAGAATTGAATATATACATATAATTGCTAGTTGACTATAGCTATATCATTAAATATACACATATAATTGCTAGTTGAATATAGCTATAGGATTGAATACATACATATAATTGCTAGTTGAATATAGCTATAGGATTAAATATATACATATAATTGCTAGTTGAATATAGCTATAGAATTGAATATATACATATAAATACTAGTTGAATATAGCTATAGGATTGAATATATACATATAATTGCTAGTTGAATATAGCTATAGGATTGAGTACATACATATAATTGCTAGTTGAATATAGCTATAGGATTGAATATATACATATAATTGCTAGTTGAGTATAGCTATAGGATTGAATATATACATATAATTGCTAGTTGAATATAGCGATATAATTAAATATATACTTATAATTGCTAGTTGAATATAGCTATAGAATTTAATATATAGAAATAATTGCTAGTTAACTATAGCTATAGAATTGAATATATACATATAACTGCTAGTTGAATATAGCTATAAGATTGAATATATACATATAATTGCTAGTTGAATATAGCGATATAATTGAATATATACATATAATTGCTAGTTGAATATAGTGATATAATTGAATATATACATGTAATTGCTAGTTGAATATAGCTAAAGAATTGAATATATACATATAACTGCTAGTTGAATATAGCTATAGGATTGAATATATACATATAATTGCTAGTTGAATATACCTATAGAATTGAATATACACATATAATTGCTATGCTATGCTTAAAATGATTCGTTGAATTGTCAAAAGGGCAGCCTGGTGGCATAATGGTAAGCACAATTGTTCAGGATTTAACCCGACTTTGCACAGAGTCAGGTGGGATGGTCTCCTTCCTCCCATCCAGAGTAATATTATGGCGAGTTCCTGGGAGAGGCTGCAGATCCACCATGTTTCCCAATGGGTTAAAGTGAATACTGATTAATAAATATGTTTCATTATTCTTAATTTGGCATTAGCAACTATTTATAGTGAAACCCAATATATTTTGCCTCTGACGTTTTCCCCCCACAGACCATTCATATAAATAAGTAAATAAATAAAACAAAAAACACCAAATCAGTTCTTTGATGAGCAGATCAGTAGATAATTTAATGTACCCGTTTAACAAGATCTTTAACCATCTATAGTTCCCTGTTTGCTACTGATTTAGCTATCTCAGGAGAGCTTCCTGTGGTGCACAACAAGGATGTAGAGCAGCTCCTTCCCCATGGGCTGGAGGTGCCCCTCCATGATGCAATAAGACCCTCTCTGGCTGTATCGAACATCCCTCACTGGACCTAATGCCATTCTTGTCCGGGATTCAACCGCCCCAGGTCCATCAGAATAACATTTGTAGACAACTGGATCAAAAGGCGTCACAGCCAAACCACCTCCTACATGACATCCTGTTCCAGAAGGAGGCCACATGCAGGTTGAGCTCAAAGAAACCCCTGTGCCCATTCCTAGAAAACCTGGAAGAAGTAGGGCCGGCAGAGCTAGCAGCATCTGAGATGCTCAAGCCACGCATAATTACCACACCCAGCAGGCAGTTTCCTCCCAAGAAAGCCCTGGGTACAGCTGAACGGTGCTGGCTGCTTTGCAGCAAACATGAAAAGATGGGGCATCACAGAGTCAGATCTTTGTCCCTGTGGCCAAATACAGATCCACAAACATGTCCTAACTGACTGTAATGTGACAGGTCCTCCCTGTCCACTCACAGAAAGCGACAACCCCCAACTGGTGACTTATCAACAACTGCCAATTTTGACTTCACCCGTAGTTGATATTTTTGAGATAATAATCTTTAACCAGCGTCTGGACTTAACGAAAAATATGTCGAAAAGTGCATAAATGCCTAAATAACAGCCTGATTTTTTTTTCATTATTATGATTTTCTTGGCCAGTATCTTATACTTCAGGTCCTCTTATACTCTCTTTCTCATTCTCTCAATTTATTAGCCTATAAAGCCTATAAGTCTTATATCTTCAGTGTGTTCTATTGAAATATTACACTGAAACTGAACTTTGAATCTTTGATTTCTATCATTTGAATAATCCTTTTGTTGAATAAGAGGAAGCTGTGACAGGGTAATTAATATGTAGACCTTAAACAGTGTTGATTCTGACACCATTACCCTCGGTATGATTTATAATAATGTGTGCAGTCGGGTAGAATAAGGTAGACGGCACATCTTTGAAATACAGCTCTGTGTGAAAATAAGGCTTTTAACAGATATAAAGGTTGATCACACACCGAAGAGGATTTTTTTCAGTAGGGTTCTGCGTATGTGACATGGTCAAAGGAGGAAAACAAGACAAAGAAACAAAGAACACATCACATGTTTGTTCAGTAAGACAAAGGCATGTGTGTGTAGGCATGAGTTTATATTTTGATGGGAACCAAATGTCTTCATAAAAAAAGGACATGAACCCATTAACAAAACTTTTGTAATTATTGTTGTTGTTGTTGTTGTTGTTGTTATTATTACTATTATTATTAAAAAAGTAAAAAAAAAAAAAACAGGTTAAGGAAAGAAGTTACATTTTGGTGTAAAATTGCATTAATATTTATGTCAATGGAAGGTCTACTCAAGCATAGCAGGACAACTTCGTGTGTGTGTCGCAGCTAAAAGAGATCAGCCGGGCTACAGAGCTACAGGCTTTTTCCCAAGGCAGTAATTATTCCCTGGGGTGTATGTGAGAGTGTATGAGTGTGTGGGACGGAACAGGTGCAGGGACTGAGTGACTCTCTCAGCTCTGACTAATGGGGTCCAGAGGAGGAGAAGGTGGAGGGCGGTAGGAGGCGGCCAGTGCCGTCTCAAACTGACTTCAAGCTTCTGACTTGCCTGAGTTTATCAGTAAACCTACACACAGTATCAGAGTCTTACACAAATGAGCCAGGAGATTATCAGACCTGCCTGTTCGTGTTTGTGTGTGTGTGTGTGTGTGTGTGTGTGTTCCATGTGAAAATTTGTTTAAAATCTCATGTTTATTTACTAGGTATCCATGACTCTTTTCCCTTTTATATACAGTACGGTTTATTCAGTGATCTTCAGTGAGTGTTGTATCCTGATCAGGGTCCGTGTAGTTCCAGAGTCCTCGGGGGGCGGGGGGTACAACTCATGGCTGCAGATCCCATATGCTTCACCTGCTTTTTGTGAGTGAAGTTATTGTACCCTGAATTTGAAGGTTGTCTGTGTGTACAATCTTTGATTTTGATAATGTTTTATCAAAATGCCTCCTCCCAGAATCACTGGGTTCAGTGGTTTCAGAAATTTAAGGGTGTCCAGGCAGTATTAGTTTTTTTTTTCCTGAACAGTTATGCAACAGAAAAAAAAGAACATACATTTTAAGGCAGAGAAAAGAAAGATTTACATCCTATTAGTGTCAGTCCTTGTGTGTATGAAAACATGCTTTTAATGAGACCGCTGAAGGGAACAGCCACATCTCACATTTTATTTCCTTCCACTGAGTCCATGAATGATGAATGAATATACCTCTCTAGTTAGATCATAATGAATCACCATAGGCAAGGATACGGTATTAAAGCTATACATTACACATGAAAGTAGTGGAACAATGAATTACTTCAATTCAGATGTGATTGTTAGAAAACTGTATGATCTTATTTTTCATTTAATGTTTTGTTTGGTAGTTGTTCTTTTTTTAACGTTATATGATCACATGCTCAAAATTGTGTGGCACAGTGCTTAGCATGGGATTTTATGATCCCTTTATTTGTTTTTAAGAACTTTAATAGTGCTGTGCCATTGTACCTGTCTGAACTGCTTCATCCTTATGAGCCATCTCGCTCTCTGAGGTCATCTGACCAGAGGATTTTATTCATTCCAAAGACTCGAACAAAACTCAGAGGTGACAGAGCTTTTTCAGTTGCTGCTCCGAGACACTGGAATGGTTTACCGACACATATCAGACAGGCTTCCTCACTCACTGTCTTTAAATCTCTTTTAAAAACACAGAGTCGACCGAGACCTTGTGGCCCAAGTACATTTACATTTACAACATTTGGCAGACACTGTTATCCAGAGCGACTTACATTTTGTTTTATTTATACAACTGAACAGAGAAGGGTTAAGGGCTTTGCTCAGGGGCGCAACAGTGGTAGATTGAACCATGACCTTCTGATCAGTAACCCAGAGCCTTAACCACTGACGCACCACTACCCCCCTAGTAGGATTAAGTGGTTTATTGATTAAATGAATAAATTAATTAGATAAACCTTAAGTTCCAATTTGCAGTTTATCACACCCTCAATTATCTAACTGCACACTTTGAAGTAAAGTGTGTTCTGCTCTGAATCTAAACATAATGTTTGTCATTTTTCCTAATATAGTACAGGGTGTTCCAAGTATAGATAATGCTTTGAATGACTCGGTTCGTAGGCTTGATTAGTAGGTTCAGCAAATGATGGAACTCTTGGATACAGTTCCTTTAGTGTTCACCCCTTGACGGTTTCAATTTTTCCATATTTTGTGCCGTAAATAAATGAATGAGGATTTTACCCTTTGATTTACATAATGTCTAAAAGTTGAAGGTGAGACTGTCAAAATTTGGTAGATTCACCTTTGACTGCAATTACAGCTTCTGGGATATATCTTTTTGCACATTTGGATCAGTATATTTTGACCCATTCCATTTGGGAAATTGCTCAATTTCTGTCAGATTGAATGGAGACCATTAGTGTACAGCAATTTTCTAGTCAGACTACACATTGTCATTTGATTGGGCTTTGACCAAGCCATTCTAGCACAGTTAGGCTCATGGTTTTTCAGCCACTCATGTGCTTTTATTTTTTTTTAAATAATGGATTTAATGGTAGCACAGTGATGTGTTTACTAGCAATTAGTACTGTCGCCTTACAGCAAGCAAGATCAGGATTCAAGCCTTCAGATTAATCAGGGCCTGTCTGTGTGGAGTTTGCATGTTCTCCCTGTGAGTTTCCACCGTTCTAGTTTACTCCAAGATTACCAATTGAATTAGATTTACTGTTTACTCTAAATTGCCTAAGGTGTCAGTGTGTCTGTCAAAGGCTGTGTATCTCTTAGAGTTAGTCCTGTGTTGGATAGGCAACCTGTACGGGGTGTAGCCCACCTCTTACTTAAAGGGTACCTATTGTGAATTTGTATTACCAGATATTTAAAACGGTCGCATATAACATTAGTGGTTCCATCTGGCAACGTCAGTCCATGCCTGATTTTAAAGTGCGTGCGGGTGCTACGACTCTAGGCATGCTCAGAGACATGTTGCCTTTCCGATTGGCTGTTCCAGCCTGGTAGTGATGCAAACTCGTTGGATAGGCTGGGCTAGGTCGCTGACCCGTATAGCATAACACATTATCGGCCAGTGCTGAGCTGCACAAACAACAAGCGCAGAAATCGCGTAAAACATTCCTTTTTGTTCCTAAACCAGCTGACAACAGGAAAGCCGATTTGGCAAAACAAATGGCTGCACAAGCCATTTTGGATTTACTGTCACACACATCTCTGGCAGCGTTCTCGTCCTCAGAGTTACTAGGATGTGACGTCTCACTGTCTCTACAAGACAGTCCCTACTCCCTCTCTGGTTCAAATAGGTAACCATTTACACCCATTTCTTTCAAATTACTAGCCACAATTTTTTTTAGCACCTAAATATTGCTGAATCGATCTACTTGTTTACTTGTGCTGGACAACCCCACCCAACGAGTTCATATCACTTGGTTCAAACCGCTAGTAATCCACGGGATTAAAATGACCCAGTTTTGTGCTTTTTATGGTAGTTTATGTTAAAATAAGTGTTTGTATCACTTAAAGGTATTACATATGCACAGATTATGCTGTAAGGATGACCAATACCGGTACTCTTTAATGTCACCTGGGATTGGCTCCAGCTTTCCCACGACCCAAAGTAGACAAGATATGTAGAGAGTGAATGGATGCATGTAATATGAGATTTCGGAACTAAACCATAGATCTCGAGAACTTTGTCCTGGTCTTCATGATGCTGTTTGTTAAGGTTTGTTCTCTAATAAATTTGGAACAGGTGTGTCTGTGTGTACTGTGATCATGTGATACTTGCACACACAGGTCAGCTCTGTTCACCTAATTATGCAACTGGCAAACTGGCAGCACCAGAACTAATTTAGGGCTTTCAATGCATTTGGAGTAAATGGTTCAAGGCAATTACTGTTTTTACTTTTTTATTTGTACATAAATTTGGAAACTATACTGATTTTCCCTCTACATCATTATTATGGTTGATTTTGAATCACTTCAAGTTAATCCATACTTGAGGTTGACTTTCTGCAAATGCCTGCTTTCTGTTTTAGTCCTCACAATCCATAAAAGCCTGATAACGATAAATCAACATGAACTGAGGGACTTTTTTGTGAAAAGAGTTGTTTTCTTGTTCTTTATATCTCTGAAGCATGATTTCCTTCATATTGTATGGACTGAACACCCCAAGGACAAATATCTGTCTTTTATGCCTCTGTAAATCTCTATCTGCTCCGACTTATTCGCTGAATAGATTCTGTGGAGCTTTGTATTTTGTTTTTGACTGAAGAGGAAATTACAATTATCGTCCTTGCTGATCTTTAGATTAGCTTGTTAGGAATGAAATGTCATTATAGGTTGCAAGTAGGTCATGATCATTTAGACAAATCACAGACATGTGAGCTATACAAACAAGTGTGGTCATTATTGCGGGTAAGTCATACGTCATGCTGTATTTTCTCTGTACTGGAACAAATATGATTACTTGTTAGTAGAAGACAGAAAATCAGCATGAATTAAACTGGACATTCAGAAAATACAGTGCCAAATAAAACCAGAATATCTAATATGTGGAAGCAAAATCACATTTCATTTAACATTTGACGCCTTACAGACAGAAGGTCCTGGTTTTGAGACCTGTGGCCAGCAGGGGCAGTTTGCATGTTCTCCTCGTATTTGCATGGGTTCCAAACATACACACATTCCAAAGATATGCACATTAGTTCAACTAATATACAGCTACTCTAAATTGTTTATAGGTGTGAATGAGAGTGTAAATGTTTTTATATGTCTGTGTAAGATCTAGGATAAACTGGAAACCTGTTCAGGTTATACCCCGCTTTCCCCCTCTTTTTTTAGTCTATGACTCCACCCAAAGTCAGTTGGGATTGGCTCCAGCTTTCCTGTGACTTAATGAATGAATTTCAAACCTTAGACAAGCCATATGTAGATAAATAAATATATAATACTATAAATATAGGGCGGCTTGGTAGCATAGTTGTTAGCATGTCCACCTCACAGCAAAAAGGTACTGGGATCGATTCCCAGATTCTGGTGTTTCTGTGTGGAGTTTGCATGTTTTCCCTGTGCATGTGTGGGTTTACTTTGGTTTCCTCCCATTTACATTACAGCATTTGGCAGATGCTCTTATCCTATCATTTTTATACAACTGAGCAATTGAGGTTTAAGGGCCTTGCTCAAGGGCCCAACAGTGGTGATAGTGGGGATTGAACTGCTGACCTTCAGATTAGTAACCTGCCTTAACCACAAAGCCACCACTGCCACAGTCCAAAGACAACACATTGCACAATTGACCATAGGTGTGAGTAAGAATGCGTGTGTATTGAATCTGCGATGGTCTGGCGAACTGTTCAGGGTGTATCCCACCGTGACCCAATATCTTCTTAGGTAGACACCAGCCTCCCTGCTTAGGATTAAGTAGGAATCCCAGCTAGGATTATGCTGTCCGGCAGATGAGTGAGGATGAGTGAAAATACAAATATGTAAATAATATAAATCTATGCACCTTTCACAGGTGGATATGTGTATGATTTTAAATTCAAATGTCTAAAGAATGAGTATAAAAAAAATTTAAACTCTGCATTGTGTGTAATTATATGTGATTGTTGCACATCTTCAACACATTCATGGTGACTCATATTCATACACTCACACTTCTGGCAAAATTTCACTGTTGTCTATTTGATTTGGAAAACCACAGCAACAGTTTAAGTCAATCTGTGTTTTTTAGTTGACATATTCATTGGCTGTAGGCTGCATGAGTGACTCACTTTATTCTATGTCATTAATGTTTGTAAAGGTACATACTGTGCTGAGCCATGCTACAGATTTTTGCATATAAATTGTCAATTTGTTTTTCATCCAGAAAGAACTACCTACTCGCCGGTACGGTGGCGCAGTGGTTAGCACGTCCACCTCACAACAAGAAAGTCCTGGGTTCGATTTCTGGGCTCAGGTGTTTCTGTGTGGAATTTGCATGTTTTCCCTGTGCTTGTGTGGGTTTTCTCCAGGTACTCCGGTTTCCTCCCACAATCCAAAAGCATGCATAGTAGGATAATTTGTTATTCCAAATAGCCCCAGGTGTGGGTATGAATGGTTGTATGTGTGTTAGCCCTGCGATGGCCTGGCGAGCTATTCAGGGTGTACCCCACCTTTGCCTGGAGTTGGCTGAGATGGGCTTCGAAAATGAATGAATGAAGGACCAGCTACTCTATATGTTACCCGATCGAGCGTGACCCGGCACTTTTTGGCAAATTACAGTTATGGAGAAAATGGTAAACAAAAGTGAAAGATCATGAGCTGACTTGCTGTTTGATTCTCCAATTATACAATGGATACCGTTGCTATAGATTTTGTAGGAAAACAGCTGGAGAATTAAATATGGAGGTGGTGTGTGCACTACTCCATTATTTAATTTGCAGACAGCTGTCAGGTTTCGTTAGATCACTATACATCACATTTAGCACACATACACTATGTACATACAAAAGTACGTAAACACCTAAGCATCACAAGCAGATGCGCTGTTGAACATCCCTTTCCAATAACGCCGACAGTAATATAATGCTGATCCCTCCTCTTTGTTGCTGTAACTGTCTCCACTCTTACAGAAAGGCTTTCAACTAGATTTTAGAGATTGGAATTGGGGATTTTAGATTGTTCAACCAGAAGAACATTAGTGAGGTCAGCATGACCGAGTTTTGGTTAGATTGATGTTAGATGAGGAGGCCTGGGGTTCAGTCTGTGTTCCTGTTCATTCCAGAGGTGTTCCATTGGGTTAAACTCAGGGTTCTGTGTATTTGAGTTTTTCCACCAAGAAAAAACATGTGATTATCATAATACCTCTAAAACCTCATTTACTAATAGGAAATAAATAATTCACTATATAATAATCACTATATTTTGGTATATACTGTATGTGTGAATAATATTTTTTCGTTCAGTATAAAATGTGGTTTAAACTCCTGAGAATCGTTTGCTCTCAAGAATTCATAAGAAGACTAAGAAGGCGTAATCCATCTCACCATCTGGATGAGAGCTTCTATACCAAGGAGATCCAAGCGCCACAACACAGTTGAAAGATATGTGTAGATCGCAGGGAAGATGCTTAAAAATAAACCATATTTGGTTAAATTTGACCGTTGTATCATGGTCAGCCTTTGAACATTTCAGCCCACCACTGAAGCTGCTAGGCTGGTTTCTTTCAAACTGCTTGCCTTAGGGATTACACAGCCGACTCAAAAGATGCAACAATATCTCTAAGAAATCAGATTCATGAAAAAGCAGTTGCATAACAGATACAGCCCCAACAACAACAGAATAATTGTATTATTTTTCTGCCAAATTATGTTAAATATCACATGCATCCTGGTGCTTTAAGACACTTTCTGTCTTGTTTTGATGTGCAGAAAGTGTTAGGTAACATCACATGCATTTAAGGATTTAAAAAGAAAGAAAAAAAGAAAGAAAGAAAGAAATCGTTCAGGAGGCATTCTAGTCAGATGCCCGAGCCACCTCAACCGTCTCCTCTCAATACGAAGGACAGTGGTTCTACTCCCGGATGGCTGAGCTTCTTACCCTATCTCTAAGGGAGAGCCCCATCACTCTGCAAAGGAAGCTCACTTCAGCTTCCTGTATTCGCAATCTTGTTCTTTCGGTCACTACCCAAAGCTTTTGTGACCATAGGTGAGGGTTGGAACGTAGATCGACTGGTAAATTAAGAGCTTTGCCTTTCGGCTCAGCTCCCTCCTTACCATGACGGACCGGTACAAACTCTGCTTAACAGCAGAGGCTGCACCGATCCGCCTGTCAGTCTCCTGCTCCATCCTTCCCTTACTCGTAAACAAGACCCCAAGATACTTAAACTTCTCTACTTGGGGCAGGCCCTTGTTCCAGACCCGGAGGGAGCATTCCACCCGTTTCTGGCTGAGAACTATGGCCTCGGACTTGGAGGTGCTGATTCTCATCCCAGCGGCTTCACAGTCAGCTGCGAATTGCTCCAATGAGAGCTGGAGGTCCTGGGTTGATGAAGCCAGAAGGACATCATCCGCAAAAAGCAGAGACGAGATCCTATGGCCACAAAACCAGAAGCCCTCAGTGCCTCAGCTGCGCCTAGAAATTCTGTCCATAAAATTTACGAACAGAACCAGTAACAAAGGACAGCCCTGGCAGACTCCAACCCTCACTGGAAACGAATTTGGCCTGTTGTTACCAGTGCGAACCAAGCTCTGGCCCCAGTGATATAGACCTAATAGCCCGTAGCAACGGGTCCGGTACTCCGTACTCCCAGAGCACACCCGAGCACACTCTTCCACCTCCCAAACTCCTACCTGATGTGGTGATTTGGGCATGTCCATCTGGGAAGAGACCCCGGGGTCGACCCAGAACACGCTGGAGAGACTGTGTCTTTCGGCTGGTCTGCAAATGCCTTGGTGTCTGAACCAGCAGGAAAAATGTGTGACGGTGGGGGAGTGAGCTGCACCTTGCCTTCTCCACATTCATGGCTGAAGTGCCCTTGAGCAAGGCACCTAACCCCCAACTGCTCACTGGACACCCCAAAGTGTGTGCTCACTGTTTATGTGTGTGCTCACTTTGGATGGGTTAAATGCAGAGGCAATAATTTGCCTTGCAGGATTAATATAGTAAATCAAAAAACAATCCCCTAAATTTTTGACAGTCAAACATTTTTCCACAATCAGCACGATCATTCTGAGTCGACCAAGTTCCCTCAAAATCGTCACAATTCGATCCCACGACCCCCCACACTCACCATGATACTCTCAAATCGTGGAAATCGCAGACATGATGCCCCAGTATAAACCCAGAGTAACTTGCTTTCTTTGCCACGTACAATACACTATTTTTAAGCAAAAGTGTACAAACATTGGAGAAATGTTCTTATTTCATGGAGGAAATGATATGTGAACCATGGCATTTCCAGCTACATGCTCCTTGCCATAATCTCCACATCACAAGAAAAAGAATGTCTGACTTCAAATGAACGCTAATAGATATTTATCATTCATTTCACAAATCTCTGCGATATGTGGTTCGGGTCTTTGATTTCCACCACTAGTTATGTTTCATTAAACTTCTTTGAGCTTCTGTTCTTAAGGAATGTGAGATGCCAAACAGCTGTGTTTACCATGCTGCCAGTCACTTTGCCCACATCTCTGCTTTTAGTGGATCTAAATTTAAAGCACATGTTTATAGTGGCTTTGGGGGGAAAAACAGCCCTCGCCCTGTAGTATATGAACCAAAACATCCCAGGCCAAAACAGGACTAAATTCAGCCTTCTGCATTGCATAAGTGTTCTATTGTCCTGCGGTCCTGCTTCCTCTCTTTTCCAGGAAAGAATCTGGTGCTATTTTTCCAGGCTTCTTATTGAGACAGTAGCAGATTAAACACAACGATGAGACAATAACAGAGCTGAACTCTGCTGTGTACTAACAATCATGTAGCAGATTATTTTTGTAACACTTCACAGCGAGATGCCTTCACTCTCGCTTTCATGGGACAAAGCGAGCCATGGCCGGCTCCGTTCGAGCGAGCTTTGTGTGGCATTTGGCATGGCATCTGTGCCATCTGTCTCTACATTCTTTCAGGCTCCGGGGGTATTACCAAGCCTATCAGGAGAGCGGAGCAGGCAGTCTCTCAGGTCAGCATGAGAACTAAAAACTGACCTATATAAAAACATTTTTTCAGTGGATCTCTTTTATAAAGATGTTTTGATTTATGTAACGGAAGGCACTGGCTATGTTATGCCATGTTCATCAGCCCCTTTCAGCTTTCTCTGCTTAACCTTAGGCCAAAGCCAGTCGCTGAGGCCTCCCTGTTAAACTTGGAAGGTTTTGAAAGAAATAGGCCTGATGTAATTCAAGTGCATGTCTGTGTGTGTGTATCGTTTTTGGATGGCTAATCAGCTGCATCTTTGTGTTGTGTGATAGTGACATCACTTCGTGAAATTTACAAGTAATGTGAGAATCCCCACTGAGTGATGATAAAAGTAGCATGCAGCCACATAGTCGCTTGACTGGCCAAGTGTTGTGCACATTTGTTGAATACATGCAGGAGTGCAGGGTCAAAAATGGGCTTGTTCAGGTGTCATGGTGAAGACAGCAGAGAGTTGGACCACCCCTGTGCTGGCCAAGAATATCTTTTTATTTTTAATCCATCATGTGTAATGATTTATAAGTACTAAAAGTATTTTAATAGAGCAGGTGAGTGCTTTGTAGGGCTAATTACATTTAATTTATTTATGAAACATTTTGTTATTGTTTATGGTGTTATTATAATATATATTACAGACATTGCAATGATAAATAACACTTGCAATAAATTAAAGTACAGTGAAATGGTAATAGCTGTGCTAGTCTAGCTCATAATCCTGTTAGAGCCCACTTGGGTGAGAGGCGGAGTGCACCCTGAATAGTTAGCTAGTCTAATGCAAGGGTAACACAGACACAAACATTCTTACAACTTTCTTACCTTGGCCGTGTCTCTGAGGACTGAACACTTAGTACTTCTTGACACTCCAGGTGGGTTGCAGTTGTGGAATATGGAGCACTGGAGGATTATGAGTTCCTGGTAGCTTCATGTTTGATTCTTCTCAA
>JAOUQZ010000027.1:7228822-7246683 GCA_028564935.1 Neosilurus hyrtlii
TGTGTGTGTGTGTGTGTGTGTGTGTGTGTATGTGTGTGTGTGTGTGTGTGTGTGTGTGTGTGAGAGAGAGAGAGAGATCATGTGCATTCAGAGTGGATATTAAGTGAAACGAGCAAGGTGTTTGCAGATCTAGATTAATCTTATGGCTGTATCCCCACGAGTGCCCTTCTAAAGAAGAGTAATTTTCCACTCAGCTTCCTGTAATGATTTCAGGGACCTTGTGTTTTATGTAAAGGTAAACAAAACCAGCAGAGTGGACCAACATTCAATCACAGCTTTTAAGACTCCTTAGAATGTTGACTAATTATATCCCGTCTGGCCTTCAACAGGACAAAATGCCTCAAACGCCGCCTTTTCCAGCCATGTTTGGGCCCAGTGGCTACAACAACAACCTCTACCAGACAAAAGAGGAGGACTACAGCGGCTTATATTACCATGACAACAACCTGGTGTCAGGGTCTCTGGAGGCCCTCATTCAGCACCTAGTCCCCACTGTGACTTACTGCCCTGATGTGAGCATTTGTTTACACCTCCTACCAACATAACAGCACTGTATAGCGTGTAATCAAGCCTAATCTAAATCCGGTGCATTCATTGAATGCTTATTATTTACACAGGGTTTTATTAATTCTACCTCGTTTTATCCCACAGAAGACATACATCTTCACATTCTTGCTCAGTTCCCGTCTATTCGTTCATCCGCATGAGCTCATGACAAAGGTCTGCTACTTATGCACGGACCATCAGAAGCTGAGTGATCCTTCAGCAGACAAGGTAATAATACACTGTGATCACAGTATCATAGACATAGTCACACGAATACCAGAACTTGTGCCCGATTTTTAATTGGATAATGATCAGTCGTTCTGGTTCCTTATTTTTCTTATTAGATGCGAATCAGAAAAATTGCTCCCAAGATCTTGCAGTTGCTAATCGAGTGGACTGAGACGTTTCCTTATGATTTCCGGGATGAGCGGATGATGAGGAGTCTGAAAGATCTGACACATCGCCTGAGCACAGGGGATGAGGTGAGTGTGCCATCAAAACTTGAACTCATGCTCTGGAGCCAACTAATGAACAAAACGTTATAGCACAATGGTCTTTTTCTCAAACCCCATCGCTAAACTACCAGAGATCCTTACACGTGGGGTGAAGCAAAAGTCACATCTTGGGGGGGAGGGAAAAATTTCTCCCGCTCCAAAGCTGTTTGTCGTGTGTGACAAGAAGAGCGAGAGAGAAGAAAGCTCTATTGTTCGGCAGCTTTTGTCTCATTTTCTGCTCCTCCTCACAGTGCATTTAAATAGTTCCATTAAAGCTGACTTGAATGCCAGCACTTTAGCATTTATTTCTTTCAGAAAAGGGTATTTCAGAATTTCATACTGAATAAAAAAACTATTGTTAGCACTAAACTCCAGATAAAGTGCATTTGAAATGTAGTACAGTACAGTAAGGAAACACCAACACCGTTTCTGTGTTGAAATTCCAGGGATTTATTTATGCCACATGCAGTTGGGTTAAAATCGTGAGTTCGAAAAATAGATTTTGCAGCAGTGTCTTATTTCATTTGCTGAACTGCTTAATCCTACAAATAGGGTCGCGGGGAGGCAGGAGCCTATCTCAGCCGACACTGAGCGAAGGTGGCGTACACGCTGAACAGCTCGTCAGAGTATCGCAAGGGCAACACACACAACTATTCACACTCAAACCTGGGGCAGTTTGGGGGGCAGGCATGGCCTCTGCATGGCATCCTGCTCCTGTGTGTGTGCTCACTTTGGTTGGGTTGAATGCAGAGCTAAATTTCCCTTGCAGGATAACAAAATAAGAACATTAAAAAAACCACAAAAAAACATTTGTCACAGCCGACTAACCTAATGTGCATGTCTTTGGACTGTGGGAGGAAACTGGAGTAAACAGAGCGAACCCACACGAGCATGGGAAGAACTTGCAAACTCCACACATGAATGCCTGAGCCCTGAACTCTACGTGGTGTGAGGTGGATGTGCTAACCACTACCCCCTTGCAACAGGCTATTAAAGGAATGGCTTCTTGGTAATAGCTAGCAGCAGGAGGCTAGTTAGTGCCAACCAATGAAGAAAGCAAACAAACCACTGAGCTCCATGAATGATCATTTCACTCTCCCTTGTCTTCTCTAATATGTTGACATATTTTTGTATAAATGGCCTTGAAATCAGTTGCGCCTACGAGAAGTGAGAAGACTGCTGCCGTATAATCATATTAAATGTCTACTTAAATCTGGGAATTTTACTAAATGTGCAGTGTGTTGGCAGAAGGATTGTATTTGTTCATCGGATCAGTGTTATGTCTGTTCAATACAGTGTAGCGTCTGGCATTGTAAGTAGCGTTTCTAACATACTAGGAGCTAGGAGTTCATCACAAGTGCATTCCTGCTGCAGTTTCCAGTTACAGCTTGTGCTCTCTTCCTTCATCTATACCACCTTATTTGTCCTGAAACAGCCAGTAGTAAACAAGAGATTAATACTGTGCTGCAGAACTTTTGGTGAGATTGAGCCAAGAATAAACACTAACATCTGTCTCCAGACCACAGTTTTTGGTCTTTAGAGTCTCGTTGCACTGAGACTGTCATTATGGATGTGGTCATCTATATAGGGAAGTGAGAGGCCAGCATAACCAAGCACTGTGATTTGTGCCTGACCAGTGGCTTTGGTTCACCTTTTGCACAGGCTGTGTTTACGCCAGCGCCCAGCAGGTCATTCCACGAGGTCAGCTGGCCCATGTGCCTGCGTAAAGTGAGGAGACGATACAGAAGCGGCGCTTTCCACAACAAGCGAGAAATTCCCTGCTGCTTCAAAATGTCAAGCAGTTATCTCCATGAATTGTTTCTAAAAATAATCCTGCCTTCTTTGTTTTTTTGGTGAAGCTGGGAGCTTTCCCATATGGTGGCTCCTGAAGAATCAACCTTTTTGATCTCTTACAAATTGGCCTCATCTGAACAGATGGGACTCTCCTTTGAAAAAAAAATTCTTTTTTTTAAAATAAATATATATTACTCTCCGTATCAGATTAAATCTTATGCGTGAACTTCAGGAATTCAAGGTTCTTTAGCCCAGAGCTGCTTATTATAGCCTCTAGGATGTGAGGCCACAGGGAAGTCACCAGTCTGTCATTACTGACTCTTCACTAGATTGAAGGACTGGCTGCAAACTTCCAGGTCGGTGGCAGAAGGTGTTTAACAATCAAAGTCATGACTTTAGGTTTGCATTAAATTATATTAAACAGGCTGAGCGGTATATAAATCAAGCAGCTTTAAGTTGGCACATCAGAATAAGCACACCCATCAGTGATCTAGACTGACTAGATAGGGTAGATCAACACCTCCCTTGTCGACACAGTCAGTGTAAAATGTAACCACTGCTCCATGATAGTTTAGACAACTGCTTCTGAACCATGTCGAGCTTGTGTTATTAGATTGCAGGACCTAGGGGACGGGGCTCTGAGAGGAAGTGGGTAGCCTGCCAGTTCTATTACAAGATTTCTAAGAGGATGTCTGTGGACAGCATTGCTATTGCATAATACTGCAGGAAGTATTTATGTTACCATTCAAGTCAGTGAACGTAAGTTCTTTTTAACTGGATGGGCTGTCAGATCACTCACTCACTAGTACACATTTGCAAGACCACTTAATCCTTAGGGTTGCGGCAGGCTGGAGCCGATATTGGGCGAAGGCAGGGCACACCCTGAACAGCTCATCAGCTCATCACAGGGCTGTCACATACACAACTAGGGGCAATTTAGAACAGCCAGTTAGCATAATGTGCGTTTGGACTTAGGGAGGAAACCTGAGCTCCCAGAGGAAACCCATGCTATCACAGGGAGAACATGCAGACGTCACACAGAACCACCCAAGCCTAGAACCTTCTTGATGTGAGGCGGACATAAGTTCAAATGAAACACAAACGAATAGGGGGGAAAAAAACTGAGGATCTCATGTGCATGTTCCACCATCGCTGTTGGTTTTCGATGATAATGTTCTAACATCACATGTTGGCAAAAGGATTATTTGGTGACTTGCAGTCTTTTTTTTTTTTTTTATCTCTGCGGGCCATATCCTGTTGGTATTTTTCTGGTTGATCATGTATAATGGCCGACACTAAAAGTAGCACAGATGTATACCTCAGTGCTAATTTTACCCTTTCCTCTTTGGTCTTTCTAGGTCTATCGGAAAGCGGTGCATCAGATGATGCAAGCCCTGCTCCGTAAACTCACTACACACAGTCAGTACGAAGAACACTTGGCCAAGATCAACTCTACAGTGCCAGACAGATTACCGGTTTTGAAAACCAAGCCTCAATCTATCCAGAGAGACATCCTGGCCATCTGTAGTGACACTTTCACTCTGGCTCAACAGCTAACACATATCGAGCTGGTGAGTGTTCACATGTAAGCACTCTTCCTGGTTCTACAGTCGTATCTACATTACCTTCATATTCATATTCATTTTCTTTTTATTTCCCCAGGAGAGACTGAGTTACATAGGACCTGAAGAATTCGTCCAGGCGTTTGTTCAGAAAGACCCTCATGACAACGAAAAGGTAACAGTACTGTTCAAAAGGATGATTTAAATGAATGAGAACTTGCTTTATTTGCACCTCTCCCCAGAGTCACCGAAAAACAAATACCAAACGTGAACAAATCAATGAAGCTAATATTTGCATTACTATGAGGTGATACTTCTTACTCTCAGTAAACTGAGAACCTCAGCCATCCATTCACTTTTTTTCCCTCCCTGGACATATACTAGTCTCTTATGAAACTCATCACAAGGTCAGCCCAGACCACCCTGTTGTCAGAAAATACTTTGTCGGCTGCTAAGCAACATGCAGTGGAATGACGCATTGGCCCGCTTTTTCTTGTATGGTGTTAGAAGGCACTCTTTCAAGTACTTAAATCCCAGACATGCCTCCATGAGGCTGTCCATCAAAGAGAGACATCAGGCTGGGCCATCCTTTGTGCGGGGAATAGCCTGGTCAATGCAGAGGAATGCGTGGAATGAGCAGGAGAATAGAAAGTTAGAGAACTCGTTCTCCAGAAAATGAAATGCTATCGTTTTGTCTGTGTGAGTCATGGCCTACAGAGAGAGTGGGAGTTATTCTCAGCGAGGGGCTCTTAAATGAAGTGCTCTTGTATTTGGGCTTACAAGCCATTAGGTTTCTTTTTGATCTCTGTTCAAACAGGGGTTATATGAATTCCCTCTTAAACAACCTGCATTACTTATAGCCCTGCGCAGTTGAACAGCCCATTTTAACTGGTCAGAAAGTGTTGTGCGTAGGCATCTCTCACGAACAGGACAAGCAGCATTGTTTTTGACTTACTGTCTTAAGGAGAGTAAATGTAGGCTTGTGAAAGAATGAAGTGATAAAAGGGAAGGCTCTTATAGGATAATTGATTTTTGAGGTCGAAATGGATCACCACATCACACTCTTTGATTACTTTTCTAGAACAGAACCCTGTGTTGTGATTTATTTCTTCCATATTGCACTCTTATTGATGCTTCTCACACTTTTTCCAGGAGCTGCTTGAGTTTGATGTTTTTTGTTTGGGTGACAGGTGGAATATTGTTAAGACAGAAATCGCACATTACAGTTCTTTTCTACAGAGATTTATGTCAGAAACACCGGTTAATTAATTTTTTTATTTATATATTTGAACTTCAGCATGGTGGCGGCATAGTGGTTAGCACCCCTTTGCTTTTGTGTGTTTTCTTCAAGTATTCCGGTTTCCTCCCACAGTCCAAAGATATGCATGTTGGGCTAATCGGCTGTTCCAGATTATCCCTAGGTGTGGTTGTGTGTTGTCCTGCGATAGTCTGCCGAGCTGTTCAGGGTGTACCCTGCCTTTGCCCAGTGTCAGCTCAGATAGGCTCCAGCCTCCCTGCCACCCTAGTAGTTTTAAATGGTTTAACAAATGATGTTTGAATGTGTTTTGGTAAAGCGGTCATTCCTTTATAGGCCTTCAGATGGCACACTCTAAATTACCCACACATGCAAATAAATTTTTGCAGAAAAGTAAACTTTCTTTAACAAGGTTCAAGGTGCTTCCTGGAGCTTCCCATCACCATTATGGATGGTCTGCGTGACTGAAACATTTTTGCACCATGCCTACTCATGGCTGTGAACAATCTCTTTGCAGAGTTGTTTTACTGATCGCAAGAAAGCCAGTAACCTGGAGGCGTATGTGGAGTGGTTCAACAGGCTGAGCTACCTGGTAGCCACTGAGATCTGCATGGTGAGTTCTTTGTCTCAGGATAAATTCTCTCTATGCCCTTCAATTACCTATGCAAATGAAGCCTTTCATAATGAGAGATAATTACAAAGTACAATGATGTCAAAGCAGCTATATAATTTACAGGTATAATTTTTTACGTAACCCCAGGGAAGGGATGTTCTTTGAAAGAGTGCCTTGTTATTAGTAAATAAGACGTACTCCTTGCTGTCTGTAGTAAGCTTTTGTCCTTACATTTACAACTTGCATGATAAACATGATCTTCCTTTGTTCACCTTGTAGCCTGGGAAGAAGAAGCACCGCGCTCGCGTCATTGAGTTCTTCATCGATGTGGCACGAGAATGCTTCAATATTGGCAACTTCAACTCTCTTATGGCCATCATTTGTGAGTGCTTTAATTTGTGTTTTCTTCTTTTTCTTTCTATGCTCGTATTGGCTACAGATCTGGTCATGTGTTTGTTCAGCTGGATCTTTCACTTTCTAATCTGTTGTACCCCATGATAAAGATTCAGTAATGCCAGACTTCTTACAAAAATAACAAAAAAACAAAAATGAGTAATCAATTTTATTAATTGTGAAGTGACTGTTGTTCTGTATGAACATTACTGCTTTTCTTTACTAAATGAAAAGAAAGAAAAATCAGATTAATGAGTTGGCAAATCTTTTTAGTGGTGCCCCCCAATAGTAGATTAATTCACGGGGGTGAAAATGCAGCTGCTGGGTTGGAGCCAGGGATCTACATGCAGATGGTCAGCACTGACCATCTCGATAGAGGAAAGAGGGAAGGATGGGAGGAGGAGGAAAACCAGCTGTCCTTTTCTAGGACTTTCCCTAGAGGCAAACCAACAGGCTAATACTCTTACACAAGTGTTTTTCCCGAGAGAGAGAGAGAGAGAGAGAGACAGAGAGCATATCCGCAGCAAATAATAAAATAGTCATGAGAAAGGTTTACTGTGTGGAGGCTTGACTATTGTGTGTAGTGAATGGGCCATGAGCATGCGTCCTGGCATGAGGCTGGAACATTATTCTCACCATTTTCAAAGACAGTAGACAGAGGAGGGTGAGGGGAGAGATCTGTACCTAACACCTGTCAACAGTGTAAATGGCTTTCTTTTGTAAACCTGTACTTGTCTGCAGATGGAATCAGGTTTTTTTGTTTAGAGTGATGGAAATGGCTTTAAAGCAAAAAACCCAACAAAAACGACAACTTTGTAATATTTTCAATGAGTAGAATCAATTTTATGAAGAAAAAAAATAATAGACCTTAGTCAGTCACTGTAAACCCTCTATGCTCGTTCTTCTGCCTGCCCATCCTCCAGGACGAAAACATACAACCATCAGCCTCCATAATCACTCAGACATCAGACAAAGACTACTGCATGACTCTTGCTGTAGTCATCACTAGACGGATCAGTGTAGTACAGGTAGATCAGATAGTCTCAGTGGTGCGATGAGCTCACTGTTCTAACCCTGCTGATCTCACCCAGTTCTAGTCCTTCTCAGTGATAAAAACTAATCATTCTTTTTAGTGGGAAGTGATGCACCCACTAATGCTATTGTTCCTGAGGATTCGAAATGTGGCAGGATATGGGACTTGGGTGTTGTCCTGTGCTGACCTGATCTCTGTGTGTGTGTGTGTGTCCTCTACAGCTGGCATGAATATGAGTCCAGTATCACGGCTAAAAAAGACCTGGGCTAAGGTCAAAACTGCCAAGTTTGATATTCTGGAGGTTGGTATTAAATTTTTTATAAATTCTTCATCTCTTATATTAAGATGTGTTCGCAGTCTTAAGGCAATGTGTGTGTGATATAAATGTGTAGGAGCAACAAGAGGATCACAGCCATGTTGTATCACTACATATGCTCTATAGCAGCATTCCAAACACGTTATTAATGATGCCCAAGTGACTCAGGCATGCATGATGCTCATCCCACGACAATATGTAGAGCCATTCACTTAAATTACTTATCACGTGGGTTCATATTACAGTCTTTATGTGGGCTTGAAAACGCTTCGAATAGCGTGGGACGCTCGACTCTTCCTATGGTGCTGCTTATTTAACACACCAATGATTATTAAGTTTTGCTTCACCTTTCGAGGCGATACGCTGTATAATTGCCTTTTATAAAGTACACGTACACCCATCCCCTTTTCTAAACCAACAAAGTCACACGGTTCTTTCCCAGATTGCATGCCTTGAGCATTTTAATGTGTACATACAGTTTGGGAGAGGAGTCCTTAAAGGGTTTGATGTTGACGTACGCCCGTCACTCCGTGTTGTATTTCCCCTCCAGGAGACAGGAGCTAGTGAATCCATGTTCCCTTTTTCCTTTCACACTCGGACATGTGAGGAGTTGCAGATTAAAAGGTTTAGGTGGCCCTTTGTCCTCACTGTCAATACTTAGAGTGTTAAAGCTGCAGGCACTATCATTAAGTAGAAGCAACGTTTGAACTAGGATTGTTTTTGTTTCACACCCTGGTCATGTCTAAACCACTTGGACATCTTGGGGCAATTTTAGCACGAGATGGTTCCGATTAGCATGAAAGAACACTCCCAATCAACATGTGACAAGAAAACCCGGTGAAAAAAAACAGTCATGGCCATGTGTTGGATTACAGAAAGTACTGTTGTAGAAGCCTAGCATCCTAATGTCCCCTATCTCTTCCTCTCTAGCACCAGATGGACCCGTCCAGCAATTTCTACAACTACAGAACAGCGCTACGTGGAGCCACACAGAGATCTATAACTGCACATACCAGCAGAGAAAAGGTACGGCTTCTGTCACTCAACAACACGCTCACTGCACAGGTTTTTCTTGTTTTGAAGCACGTCATTTCTTCTTTCGACACCAACAGCCGAACATGCGTAATTGTTTCTTGTCTTAATTCCTCATGTCCGTCAAAACACTTCTACCCTGCCCCGGCATACCACACCGAGCACTTGTAAACAGTGAACAGGGTTGCGTTTGGTGTAATAGGAGATAATTACACTATAATGACCCAGAGGGAGGTTGTATCACAAGATTGTAGCTGACAGGGTTTCAGTCAGCTGGAAAACAAGCACCATATTGGGAACACTGGGAACCGAGATCATCTGTAACATTGCCCTCAGTGGGTTTTTTGTTATCACTGCCATCAAGCGCTCTCACCATTCTGCCTCTGCTCTGAACTTTGGCAAAAAATAAAAAATAAAACGTTATGTAACAAGACTTCTTCAAAGGGCGAATAATGGATGGGTTGAGCCATAAATGGGTCCGGATTTCGTGGGCAAGACGTCATAACGGACTTGCTCAAAACATTCTGTTCTCTGGATCAACATGGCAGCTAGCCAGTTCCAAGAATGATGTTGACCTGGGACTATGTGCTCCAGACTGCCCTCATATATCCGGTGTTTAATGAACGTACGCTGCATTCTATCATTTAAACACAAACACTGACAGTTTTTGTCACATTTTTGCCTCGCTTTCTTGAATGATGTGAAAATGGTGTGGGAAGGAGTTGTATTTTCTGTGGTCATGAGACAGAATGTTCCCAAGAAACCCTGGAATGTTCAACTCTGTGTTCGTCCTATTCATCGAGTGGGTGGAGGGCTGGGGGGTGTTTGTTGATAGAGTTTTCTCCTCACAGTAGTGGTGACTCTGCAACTTTGTTTTGTCCAAATCAGATCTGTTGTGGATTTGGTAGTCACTCAGGAGACAGACCGGAACAAAAGCAAATTGTGTTGTGTCTCTTACAGAAAGGCTGGAAAATATAAACAACTTAACTATTCGCTGCAGAACTCAACTCCGTAGATGAAGTAAATATAGAATCCCGATCTGTCCTACACAAGATTTTTAGAGTAGTTCTGTGATTTTAAATAAGTCTTTTGAGTTTGACTCATCCTGCGTACTCTCAGTAGTTCCCCAGCAACAAAACTAGCCATCACTACGTGTAACAGCTGTGCTGAAGTCAAATTAGGAAGATAGTATAAGTACAGTGTATTCACAACCCAGGCCAACATTTTGGTTGTATTGTTGTAATCAGCCAATGATAATGTAAATGATAGCAAACATTCATCTGAAACCCTTTATTAAAATTGAACACCTATTGTTACTGTAATGTTTAGCGTCACCATCATCAGATATTTATTATCTCTTATTGTGTTTAGGCTTAGTGTGTAGAGGTTATCACATCCTCCTCACAGCAAGAAGGTCTTGGGTTTGAGTCCATGGCACGGGCATTGCTCTGTGTAGTTTGCATGTTCTCCTGTGCTCGCTTGGGTTTCCTCTGGTTTCCTCCCACAGTCCAAAGACATGCACATTAGGCTAGTTGGCTGTTCTAGTGGTTGTATCCCGCTTTCGCCCAGTGTCGGCTAAGACAGTCTCCAGCCTTCCCGCGACCCTTATAGGATTAAGCAGTTTGCAATATGAGTGAGATGAGTGTTCAGTGTTCAGGCTCTATGAGTCACTGTAATTGCACGTTAGTGTGAGAAACAGGTGTGCTTTTTCAAAACATGCTTCTTTAGAGGTTAATAAGCTTCTACTTATCTGTATTTCATTGAAGACTAAGTAGGACCATATATACTTACAGGACTGAGCTGTCGCTTTTTTTAGGCTGGTGTTGCCTGGGTTGGATGTTTTTTTTTTAACACCTACAAATAACTTCCTTTAAAGCAGTATTTGTAAAATGATCATGTTGTTTTCACTTTCAGATTGTCATTCCATTCTTCAGCCTCTTGATCAAGGACATTATCTTCCTCAATGAAGGATGTGCTAACCGCCTACCAAATGGACATGTCAATTTTGAGGTATAATGCTTTGAGTTTTTTTCCCCCAGTTTCTTTTTTTATTAAAGGAAGTGGAAACAGCCATCATTCATTTTAGGCTGCGTAACTCTTGAGGAAACTGTTGGTTAAGCATAGCAACGGCCACATCCAAATACAAGACCAGTCATGCATGTACAGTCAGGATGAGGAAGTGCACAGTTTACAGTTTGAAGCTTTCTTGCTTTTGTGTCATGAGCTGCTGCTGAATGCTGAGACATGGGTGTGGGTTTTAACATTCAGAGTCTTGCTTTGTTTGGCAGAAATTCTGGGAGCTGGCCAAACAGGTGAACGAGTTCATGACCTGGAAGAAAGTGGAATGCCCGTTTGAGAAGGACCGCAAGATTCTGCAGTACCTCCTCACCGCTCCTATCTTTAGCGAAGATGGTAAGCAGTTTCCTTCTTGCTGAAAAGTGCTGGCAGGTGCAGCTGACAAATTCATCTGTGTGTGCTGGAACATAACCCTGTAATAAACTGGGGACCTGTTCAAGGCGTTTCTCCGCCCCTTAATCAAACGTCAGCTGGGATTGGCTCCGGCTTCCCCTGTGACCCTGATGGATGAGCGGTGTAGATAATGGATGCTGGAACATGGTTCAGTTTTGGATTCTGAACTTTGCCATAATGCCTTATTAATTAGTATTCCATTAAAATAGACAATCCTCATTAGTGCTTGTAAACATGCACATATGTCTAGACTAGTGCTTCACTTCAATTATATTTTTAATCACCATAATGCTGATATGGCATCCAGGACTGACTAGGCTATACATCAATTTCTTGTAGTTTGTACCTGTTGCACATGACTGGGTTGAAAAGCACATGACCAGTGCAGATAACTTCCAATTTTTTATAATTATTATTGCCCTCATTATCCATACCCTAATTACTCCTCAGTTGTGTCACCTCTAAATTTACATGTATGGAATTTAGCAGATGCCGTCATCCAGAAAGATACATATTTTATCTCATATACCTCTGAAATATAAACAGTTGAGGATTAATGGCCTGCTCAAGGGCCCAACAGTGACAGCTTGGTGGAAATGGTGTGTGAACCCCCAACCTCCTAATCAAGTAACCCTGTGTCTTAACCACCGATTGTGGTCACTAAACAAATTTCCAACCATCAGCCAGCTCTCACCTCTCTTACAGCAACTATCCACTGGAGAGGGTGGAAGTTAACACGTGCTGCCTTACCATGTACACTGACCAAGGCACCTTCTGCCCTCTTACGCATACATGAGCTCACCAGGCACCCGTATTCGGAGAGTGCCACTACGATTTACAGGGAGGACCGAGGAACATCATTCCTCCCACCCAGAGAGCACTACCAATATGCTGACTAAACACACTCGGCCCTGTAATCTATTTATTTCCTCCACATCATTTACACAGAAACTCCCACTGCTGCCTCATACCCATCGTCATGTAAAATCTCATAGGTGTTGAGTAATCAGAGTGCAGTATGCCTTACACACATCGTGTACTCTGATTAACTCAAGTGTGAAGTACTGCCTCCCATGAGAAAGCACGGGAGATTGAAGGGAGTCAAAAACAAGGCTTTTGATGAAGTGACTTATTGTACTCTCTCTTATCTGTTGACAGCTTTGTGCCTGGTATCCTATGAGAGCGAGGGACCGGAGAACAACATGGAGAAAGACAGATGGAAGTCTCTTAGGTGCGTTAGTGTGAGCATTCAATCATCACATCTCAACTATTGTTTATGATAGCTTTGGGGCCTTTGTGTTTAGGCTAGACTTTGGCTGTGGCTTTTACATGATATCAAGTCTGTGCATTAATCACTCAGCTGTCATGAGACGAGTTACACTATAGATCTACGACTGAGTGAGGAATAAAACACTCAGTGGCAAGCTGTTACAGGAAAATTATTCGTGATGGTAGTGTGAACAGAATGAATAAAATATTTCCTAGAAAATCTATTTACATTAAAAAGAAAGCATTGATGAAACTTGTAGATCTAGCATTAGGGGTGAAGTTGTGTAAAAAACAGTGGTGGAGCACCAGACTGAAAGGCACAGCATGGAACACTGATAATGCTAGCAAAAGATGACTAAACGCAACCCTTCCCCAGAGTCTGGCGAGGGAGAGTCCACTTGGCTGTGTATGCAGTCACGTTTCCTAACAGCCGTCCAAACCGTACAGGGAGGGGGCGAGAGAGACAGGGTGATGGATAGAGCGTGGCGTTTTCCCCACTGCGACAGAATCTGTCACGTTACAGGATTCTGTGTGGATCAGCAGAAAGTGCTCAGACCTGGGTGGAGGCAAGAGCACAACTGTCAATGCTTTAATAGCAGGAAGTTAACTCTGTAGTGGACAGAGAAGAAAAGATAAGAGACAGGAAGTGGGACACATTAGCTGTTGTCAGGTAGACAGATGACTGGTTTTAATGCAGTATCTTTGGTCAGAGGGTGTGGCGGTGTAGTGGTTAGGGTGCAGAGCTCATGATCGAGAGGTTGTGGGTTTGAATTCCTGTTAGACCCCTGCCGTGCAAAGAACCCATGGCAAGGTCTTAACCACAAGTGTGCCTCTGTCCACCCAGCAGTATAAATGGGTACTAGTAAAAATACATGAAAGGTAACCTGTGATGAACCTGCGTCCAATCAAGGAGGAGCTGAATTCTTAGTCACTTAATGCTACAGAAACCGGAATGAGCTCCGGCCTGATGAGCCACTAGGCTCGGGTGTAAAAGCCCAACAGACTTTTATCTTTCACCAAGGGCCAGAGGAGTCTATTTATAGTGGAGCTCAGGCAGAGAACCATACTTTAGAAAAATTGGTATCTGATATTTTGTGAAAAACATTGTGTCCGTCTGTACATACATCTGTGTACATGTGAAAACTCTGCGATGACATTTCTCGTGCTGGTATATAACCATCGTAATGGGAATGAATGTCTGAGTGATGGTAACTACTTCTACTCTACTGTTCCCTTCAAACTGTTACTTGTTGCAAGCCATAAAATCAAATACAAATTTTTAATAAAATCAAATAAACTTGTTTTACCATGTAAACAGAATTCTATGTACCATATGTAGTATTAGTTTTTTTTAGGTGACAAAATAAATTATTACTGCCACTCAGTGCATTACTCATTTAAATACATAGACAAACTCACCGAGGAATCACATGACTGTTCTGGTGCGTATAGCGTGCTAAGGGAAATAAACCTATTTAGTGGAATGGCACCTCTCTACCCTGTGGTGACATTAGGTTTCCATTGACGATATCTTATCCCAAGAGCATAATATCAAAACTTTGTGGAGGGGAGGTCATAACGTGATGGTTACATGACATTACGTCATCGATGACGAAACAAATTCACATTGAAACCTTTTATCAGAAGTTCTTTTTTTTCTCCGCTTTTAGGCAGTGCCTAAAGCTTTTTAGTATAAAAAGACATCACAAAAAGGTCTTGGTGGTAGCACTTATTGTGCTGTTTTAGATTTCAGGTGTGAAAATGATTGTTCCCTCATACAGACACATTGTTCTGATTCATCTCTGTATTTATTGCAGGTCCTCTCTGGTCAACAGGATGTAGTTCTGCTAAAGAACCCAGGACCCAATCAGTAATGTTAAGCTTCTGGAAAGCCAGCTGTGTTCCGATTTTGTCCCCGCAAGAAGTGTGAAGTAGCCCTGATTTTTAAGGGAAACGACAATCACTACTTTGGAAGTGTTTGTGTGCATGGTGGAGACCTGGATATTTTAGAATGTGTTTTTTTTCTTGACTTTGTAAAGATGATCGTTTACCTTACCTTAAAAAACTAGTTTTTTCTTTCTGGGAAGAAAAAAAACATGCTGAGTTTGTGGTATTCCTGGACTCCACCTCCTGATACATTCACTGCCGTTTCATGAGGCATTCAGATGCTTTTAATGCAAGCAGTCTTCTGAGCTTGCTGCTGGTTGGCCAACTCTGGAGAGATTATTAAAAAAAAAGAACAAATGACTAATATTAAAACCAGCATTGCGTGTACTTTTTACTGTATATTGATAGTATACCATATTAATTTAAGCATAGATTTATTTTTGGGGTTATTTTTTGTTGTTGTTGTTGTATTTGTTGACATATTTTTTATACCTGAGGTATTTGTAATGTTTCTCACTTGTGTGAGTGACCGCCAAGTGTGGACGAGAGAAGCTCATCAAGTTCTGCTGAATGCACTGGATGCATTCAAAAATTAAAATGTTCTTTTCTGTTATAATTTTTTTTCCTTTTAAATGTGATATTCTGTTACATTCATTTTACCTTTGGGCGTTGCCCTGTTCATATGGATTGATGAAGGAAATACATACATTCCTTTTTAGCAGTGTTACTATAGAAACACAGATTTTTCACTCACATAACATAGGAATAGAGGACTAAATTCGACTGAAATACATCACCCACATGTCCATCTACCTCCTGTCCACACAAGCTAGTTATGCTATTATGTGGCCCCCTAGTGGTCATGCCATTAATAAACAAAAATTGAACACAACACTACACACTTCCTAGTGTAGGGCTACTTGAGCTCATTTTACACAGTTTTATGGGTTTTCCCTGATGTGTGGATATTATTATTATTATTATTATTAGCTTGTTCCTGTTCCAGCTATATGTTGTCGGTTCTACCTTTTATTACATGAACTTTTATGTACAAATTTTGTTACATTTCATTCCATGTTAATTTGTACATCACTGTTTGTAGCTACAAGATTTTGCTCTAATGTTTTATATTTATCAACTTTATATGAGGCAGACTCATTTTATGGGCACTAGAACACAACATGAAGTTAAAGATGTTATTATTACCTGATGTATAGTTTAATATGTTCATTTTTTTTCTGCTCATGGAGAATTTTCCAAAGCATTATTCAAATAAAGTGTTTTTCCCTCCTGTGTACACTGTTGCATGTTTTCACAGTTTTGAGGAATAAGAGAATTTCTGACATACAGTAGTTACATAGACCAAAAACCCCCCAAAACATTTCAATTAGGCCTTATACAAAAATCTAGACATAAATTTAATACATTTGAAATTCTATATACTAACATGACATACTTTCCCGCAAAAAACATGCCCACGCAGCTGATTCCTTTAATTACTATTCACAGACCCCCAGGGCCGTACTCCGAATACCTGTGTAAATTTGCAGACTTCATTTCAAACCTGGTTGTTTCTTTAGATAAAGCTTTAATTGTTGGTGACTTTAATATTCATTTTGATAAACCAGAGGATCCTTTCAGAACAGCGTTCGTGTCTATTCTAGATTCGATAGAAGTAAATCAGAATTTAACAGGACCCACTCATAATGCTGGCCAGACTCTAGATTTAATACTAACTTTTGGAATAAATTTAAAAAATATAGTCACAGTTCCACAGTCAGAAACTATTTCAGATCATTATCTTATCTTACAATGCATCTTAGTACTTACCTCACCACGTTATCACATTTAGCTTACTTTTACATCAACTACGGCACAGTTTTATTAATAATCTCCCAGAATTATCCACTATGATTGGATCACCATCAGACCTCACAGAACTCGATCAAGCTACCAAGTGCTTCGAGCCAAATTTACCCTATACATTAGATAATGTAGCCCCTCTGAAAAGAATACCAATCAGAGAGAAAAAATTAGCACCGTGGTGTAATTATGATACATGCACACAAAATTAGAACGAAAATGGCGTCAAACTAAATTAATTATATTACAACTAGTCCAATATATTTCTCAACTTTAATAGAAGATAACAACAATAATCCAAAATTATTTTTTAATATTGTTGCAGATGTTAAATGTTAAATTATCAACCTGTGTGCTAGATCCAGTACCTACATGTTTCTTTAAACAGGTACTACCAGAAGTGATCATTAAATATAATTAATTCTTCCCTTAGCACTGGTTATGTACCTAAATCCTTTAAACTAGCGGTTATCGAACCTCTGATTAAAAAACCCGACCTTGACCCATATCAGCAGTCCAACAATAGACCAATATCAAATCTCCCTTTTATCTCCAAGATCTTAGAAAAAGCTGTAGTGCAGCAGTCATGTTCATATCTTTGTAGAAATAACATTCATGAAATGTATCAGTCAGGATTTAGGCCCCATCATAGCACAGAGACAGCACTCGTTAAGGTGGTAAACGATTTACTGCTGGTTTCTGACCACGGCCGTGTCTCCCGTGTTACTTAACCTTAGTGCAGCCTTTGACACTATTGATCATACGATTCACCTTGAAAGATTAGAAAATGTTGTTGGAATTAAGGGAACGGTCCTCTGCTGGTTTAAATATTATTTAACTGACCGTTATCAGTTTGTAGATGTTAATGGTGATTTCTCTATACATTCTAATGTTAAGTTTGGTGTTCCACAATGTTCTGTCTTAGGCCTGCTGCTTTTTTCTCTATACATGCTCCCTTTGGGTAATATCATTCGAGAACATGCTATTAGCTTTCATTGTTATGCAGATGATACACAGTTTTATATTTCAGCAAAGCCAGATGAGAGGCACCAGCTTAATAATGTTGAGAAATGTGTAAAGGACATTAGACACTGGATGCTTACTAACTTCCTCTTAATAAACTCTGATAAGACAGAAGTACTCAGATCACAGGCAGATAGAAATAAGGTTTCTGATTATGTAGTAAGTTTGGATGGTGTTTCAGTTTCATTGTGTGAAGCAGTAAAGGACCTTGGAATGATTATTGACTCTGGTCTTACATTTGAAGCTCATGTAGACAATATTACTCAGATAGCCTTCTTTCATCTCAGAAATATTGCTAAAATAAGAAATATG
>JAOUQZ010000027.1:7261807-7291568 GCA_028564935.1 Neosilurus hyrtlii
AAACTATTTGTGTACCATTGAGTAAAATTACTTCCTGTATACTCCTTTGAGAATATCCCTACAAGAACCCAGCCGCACTGACTCAATGGGAAATCAATAGCTAAATCAGATCTTCTTTGTACTTCCTCATTAGGAGTATTATGACAAAGGCGACTATGTCATCAGGGAGGGAGAGGAAGGAAACACATTCTACATCATTTCCAATGGAAAGGTAAATGCTCACACCATACACACTGGATTTAATTCCTGCTTTCGGATTATCATATGTTAGCAATTTTTGTATAAGCTATTTTCTATAGCTAGTTCTAGCTTTCACCTGCATTCTTGGAAAGCTGTGTTCTTAATTCCAAAATTGTTGTCCCCTTCTTAAATATTAGCCCCTCCTGCTAAAATCTGACCTCTTTTCCCAAAAGATGACTTCCAAGGTGGTTGCTTCTATGGACACTTCCCTTTAATATCACTGTGGGGCTATGGAGGAAATGTGTGTCCATTTCTGTGGGAGGTAGAGCATGTTGAGATAAATCAGTAACCTGACACTGCAGGGGTTAAGAGACAGAGGTCTCCTCTGGGAAGTAACAGGAACTGTTTATCATGAGCTACCCGGTCATGGATCCCCCATTGGGCCCCTGCCATAGCTGCAACTCCAAATGCAACAGGGAAGACAGATGTTTTTTTTTCTTAGAGCAATTTAAGTGCCGGAAATGATGTTGCTCGTCAGCCTGTCGCCACCCTGTCCAAGACGGTTTACTGGGAATAAGCCCATTAGTGTTAGCCACCAAAAAGCTGCCTATTAGGTCAAGAGGGTCAGCTTTGGATCCTTTTACGAGAGGAATTCTGTGTCTAATCATGGATTGTGAGGAGAGATCCGGAAGTTTGGAATAAATATGATATATAATTACGGATGTTGGTTGATACCTGCTTTAGTGCTGTGACAATGTTTTGAACATTCAATTGAAATGAAAGGATGAATATTTGGTTATGTGCTCCGCCTTTCTAGGTAATTCTTCCCTCACATATGGATATGGTTGTAATGATCCCCTGGGACTTATTAATTAGTATTCTGGGATCATGATTTATCACTCATGTTTGGTGAATCATAAATGATTGAATATGCAATATGTTCTCCATATGTCATATTTAATGTGATTCTGCCCAGATTAAAGTAACCCAAAGCACTAAAGATCACAAGGAGCCCCAAGTCATCAATACTTTACAGAAAGGTGATTACTTTGGAGAAAAGGCCCTCATCAGGTAACATTTTTTTCTCTTTATATTCTTCTATTTTTATGCTACAAATTACTTTCAGATATTAGCAGCTGATAGTAGTTTGCTTTCATGATGAATGATTAATTAAAACGATCCTTCCTTCCTGTGAAGCCATAATGAGATTTCAGAAAGCCCTTGGGTTATGATAGAATTACAGACATGATGTAATTTCCCCCTTTTTGCAGTGATGACGTAAGGTCGGCTAATATCATAGCAGATGAGGATGGCGTTGAATGCCTCGTCATTGACAGGGAGTAAGAAAACACAGCCCTTTGTTCCTTTTAGTAATGTGTAAGCTGGCTTTGTTCTCTTATAACATGATTTGTTCTCTTCCCAGAACATTCACTCAAACTGTTGGCACATTTGAGGAACTTAAGAAATATCTTCAAGGCTACGTTGAGACTTTAGCCCGTGATGACAAGAAGAGAAATGCAAAGTGAGTGGCGCAAATTTAAGCATGTGTTTTACAATGCACATCTGGTTCACGATGGAAGAACAAACAGACAGTGTCTATAGTGTCCCAGCTTGAGACAGCATGTATACAGAGAATAGCAAAAGCTGTATAAGTAAGTATATATTTGCAGGTATTATTCGAGTTGTATTGCTATTTGTAAATTTATGTACTATATTCGCCCACTCAAATCTCAATGCTTGAAGACAGTGATTAAATGTATGGTGGTCTTGGAATAGCTGTGAGCTGAATTCTGAAACAAAACAGCTGCAAATCATTTTCTATCCATCCATTTTTCAATACATTAACCATAAATACACAGCTCGGCCAAAAAAGTTGCACACGCTAATATTTTCAAGGAGTGCATTTAGCCTTGACCAAAGCATGTAATCTTCATGGCATTGTTGCTTCAGTTGGTCAGGTTGAGGCTCAGCAACATTATTATGGCATAAAATGAAGTCAGGTGATGAGCTGAATGTACTGAATGAGCAGGTTATCACATCAATGGACTTTTTCTTCCCTGATGACATGGATATAAAATCTAATCAAAGAGTGGTTCAGGGAGCACGAGGAATCATTTTCACTTATGTATTGGCACCCCAGATTCCTGACCTTAACCCTGTTGAAAGTTTTTGATATGTGCTGGAGAAGACTTTATGGAGTGGTTCAATTTTTCCCCTCAGCAATTCAGGACGTTGGTTAGAAGTTCATCCAAGTCTGGATGGAAATGAATGTAACATTGCTTAAGTTGACATGGAGATTACACGCTGAGATCAAGGCTAAAGGCTGTCCAAGAAAATATTTTAAATAAGTACTTTTTTTTTTGGCCAGGTAGTGTATGTCTCACCAAAATTACATGAAACGTTATAAATGTACTGTACTTCTTAATCTTGTCTAGGCTATCTTACATAGATCATGATGGACAAGGAGCCCGTTTAATAAACACATCAATACAAGCAAGAAGATCATGGTTTGATCAAGTTTTTGGATAACGGTGTGTCAAAGCAAAACATACATGAGCCTAATCAGTTCAATTTCTGATCAAATGCAGAAGTTATACTCACTCATTTGCTGAACTGCATAATCCTACTACTAGGGTCGTGGTGAGGCTGAAGCGTATCCCACCCGACACTGGGCAAAGGTGGGGCACATCCTGAACAGCTCACCAGACCATCTTACGGTAAAATATACATAATCATTCACACTCAATTCCACACCTACGGGCAATATGGAACAGCCAATTATGTGTCTTTGGACTGTAAGGGGAAACCAGGGTAACTGGAGGAAACCTACACAATCACGGATAGAACATGCAAACTCCACACGGAAATGTCAGAACCGGGGACTAGAATCCTGGACCTTCTTGCTGTGAGGCGGACATGCTAACCACTATGCTATCATGCCGACCATAAAGTTATACTAAAAACACAAAAGATTTTTTGTCATATCAATTTAGCAAAGTATTTATTAATATGTATTAATTCAAGGATGATTTAGCAAATTTTTCTCCCTAATTTAGTCATATCCAATTCCCACCAAGTATTGCCTTCCCTATCACACGACCACCACCAACTAGGGAGGGGTGTAAGCATGCACATGCTCCCTCCGTGACATGCAATCCTGCCACCCGCCTTTTTTCGAACTGCTGTGCATGCGTATTTACGGGGCGGCCTAACACACTTGGATGGAAAGCGCTATCCGTACGAATCCGCTCCCTCGTACGAATGAGGATTTAACAAATTCAAATCGCACTATGTGTATATGAAAGTGATACGGCTGTTGCAAGACAGTAAAGTCCTGTGCTACTAGGTTGATGGAGAACCAACGAATAGCTCAACTTAACACTGTTGTAAGGCATGTTGTACTACACATGGGGATATATATGGAAGTCCTATGGGTCTATGATAGTAAGGGTCTATGATGTAAGAAGATCGTATGATTCTGAGCACATCAAATGACCCAAAAAGTGCATGAAATTTATATATCTATCATAAAACAGCTATAGGACATCATAGAGCACTGCACTACAGACCTAGGAAATAAACCTGATGTGGAGACTTTAAAACGAGATGGAATAAACACCCAGGCTTGGGTGTTTCTATGTGGAGTTTGCTTGTTTAGGTTTCCTCCGGGTACTCTGGTTTCCATCCACAGTCTAAAAAAATGCACAGTAGGCTAATTGGCTGTTCCAAATTGCCCCTAGGTGTGAGCGTGAGTGTGAATAGTTGTATGTGTGTTGTGAGCTGTTCAGGATGTACTTCGCCCTTGCCCAGAGTTGGCTGAGAAGGGCACTTTATTAAGTGGCATTGAAAATGAATGAAGGAATGAGTTTATATGTCTGCCAAACAAATTCATCCAGTACACCATACGAAATATTACTCACGGACATATTTTTGTGTTGTTTTCTTGATGCAGGCGGTCAGGAAGCACGACTCCCAGCTCCCCGTTATCTCTTGATCAGGTGCAGCTCAAAGAGAAAGACTTTACTTCTTCACTTTCCTTCAGGAACTTGGAGATCGTGGCGACTCTAGGAGTAGGAGGCTTTGGTAGGGTTGAACTGGTGAGTATTTGTGTTTATTATTCACACTGACAATTTCACATCATTCCAGTGGATAAACTAGTCCAAACTAATTGTGGATGAGAGTGTCAATGCGCCTGGGTGTATTTGAAGGGCCGAAAGCCACAGTGGTGGATAAGGTCTTTGCATGCCAGAATATTCTCTTCATCTTAGACCATTCTGGTTCTCAGCCTTTCATTTCTGCCTTGAGCCCAGGGTTCTCATGTTTATATTCATGCTTTTTTTTTAGGTTGAACATAAAGAAATATATTTAAAAAAAACTTTAGAGTAAAAGAGTTTAGTGACATGTATTCTTTTATATGTTCTGTTTGCCTTCCACCAGGTTAAAGTGAAAAATGAGAACGTGACCTTCGCACTTAAGTGCATTAAGAAGCGTCACATAGTGGACAACAGACAGGAAGAACATATTCACTCTGAGAGGAGAATCCTGAGTGAGACCTGCTCCCCTTTTATAGTCAAGTATGTTGAAGTAGTCTGTACTTGCAATGCATCATGCTTGCTCATTCATATTAAAATGCAGTCATGAGAATAAGCACTCTCAGATATTACACGTGTTGAACAGCATGTATACAGAGAAGCATTAGTCATTGATGTGAATGAAGGATTATTAAACAGTTTGGTCCAAGAAGTGGTTTATATAAGGCTATTAGATTATTTACACTCATAGAACACATTAGTAGGAACACTACAGTGTATTAATACTGTGTACAGCCTTCCTTTGTTCTCGGAACAGCCTCAATTCTTCATGGCATGGATTTCACAGGATGTTGGAAACATTCCTTTGAGATTCTGCTCCATATTGACGTTATTGCATCACACAATTCCTGCAAATTTTTCAAGTGGACATTCATCTATTTTTTGAACCGCATAAGTGCATAGGCAGAGTACACCCTGGACAGCTCACCGGGCCATTGCAGGGCAGAAACATGCTGACAGCCTACTCTTTATGAAATTGTTTTACATTCCTCACAGACAGTGAGAGACATGGCTGGCCTTTGATAACCCAGTTAACTTCACTGAAGATGGGTAAATCGTGGTCCACGGTTTCAAAATGTTAATGCCAGATTTTTTCCCTAACATACAGCATGTGTACCACAGCAGAAGCTACTCTGGGTACTCCGGTTTCTTCCCAAAATCCAAAGACATTCGAATTGGCTGTTCCAAATTGTCTGAATGTACATGTGATTGTTGTGTGTGCGTGTTGGCTCTGTGACGGTCTGGTGAGCCGTTCAGGGTGTACCCTACCTTTGCTCAGTGTTGGCCGAAACAGGATTAAGTGGTTTGGCCAATGAGTGAGTGACTAAATGAAAATATAGTATGGGCAAGAATAAACAAAAGAAAAATCACATTTTCTGGGTTAGGCCATCCTTGTTTGATTGAAATTGGAATATAGATTTGAATTAGTGATTTGAATATTTAGTACACTAAATATAGATACTGATCAAGTCATTGTGATACACAATAAATCTATGAAGAGCTTAAATGCAAAACTCTCCATACGCCATTTTGATCAAATTTGAATTAGAACCACTATTCTCATCTCCAGCAGTCCAGGAATCTAGGTATGATAACAGCTTTTGGTCAAAATGCTCTGTATGCCTTGTACTAGCATGTTCAAATTTGCCTTTTGTTGTAAAATGCACCATGTGCAAACTAAATTCGTAATCAGAGTGCTCCATATCTAGTCAACCAATTAGGGAGCTCAATTCAGCAGATTCTGCGATGGCCTGGCGAGCTGTCCAGGGTCTCCTCTGCCCTCAACCAGAGTCGGCTGAGATGGGAGCCAGCATCTCCGCGACCCTAATTAGGATTAAGCGGTTCAGAAACTGAACTACGCTGAATTCAGCAGATTATTCAGGATGGCTGTGCCCAAACACTGAAGGCTGCACCTCTCATTCTTTCCTCATAGTTTTAACGTTCAAAAATGAATGATTTTGATGAGATAGATGAGCCTGTTGAATTGTCATCAGTGGAAATTTTGTTACTATGATTAGCCTAATAAGGGTAAGAACTGGGGGAAGTTTCAAGCCACAGTTCTTCCTAATGTGAGCTGTGTAAAAGAAGCTAAAAATGATGATGTCATGAAACTGATTGAGAGCACTGGAGTTTGTGAAAATGTAAGGGCTTTCTACCAAGAAATCGCTATTGCCCAAGGTCGGCGGATTGACAGTAGTGACAGTGAAAATTAAACGCAAGATACTGCTGAGGACACTGAGAAACACCGCTGTGCACATTAAATCCTTAAAATATCTGACTATAGGCCAGTTTTATCAGGAAAAAATTTCTGCGTATGGAGAATTTTCCAGCAAAATTGGTGTATGGAGCGATCTGAAGACAAATAGTTATTGATTGTGTGTGTCAATTTACGTTCCTACCCTCACCTATGGTCACGAGCTTTGGGTAGTGACCGAAAGAACAAGATTGCGAATACAAGCGGCTGAAATGAGCTTCCTTCACAGGGTGGTGGGGCTCTCCCTTAGAGATAGGGTGAGAAGTTCTGTCACCCCGGAGGAACTCGGAGTAGAACCACTGCTCCTTCATGTTAAGAGTAGCCAGTTGAGGTGGCTCGGGCATCTGATTAGAATGCCTCCTGAACGCCTCTCTGGTGTGGTGTTTTGGGCATGTCCAACTGTGAAGAGACCTCGGGGTTGACCCAGAACACGCTGGAGGGACTACATCTCTCGGCTGGTCTGGGAATGCCTTGGCGTTCCCCCGGAAGAGCTGGAGGAAGTGGCTGGTGAAAGGGACGTCTGGATCTCACTGCTTAGGCTGCTGCCACCGCGACCCGACCCCGGATCAAGTGGAGGAAGATGAAGGAATGGATGAATGGATTGTGTGTGTGTTTTGAATAACGTTTGATTTCAATTAATTTGCACACTACTTGCCGGTTTCATACCCTGACTATATCAGGAGAATTTTCAGTAGTAGAATTTAAGTCAACAAGCTCATTTAAACAAGTTCATTTTCTCAAAACAAGGAAAATAGATATGGAGTGTTTTGCATTTAAGCTCTTCGTATGTTTCTCAAACAGGTTCATTAATTCTGACATTACAAAGACAACTACATTTGGCCCTGTTTCTAATGTAATGGTGTGCTGTGAAACACAGACAGTAAAATAGAGTGTTAGACACAGGCATAGAACTTAAAGATGATTAACGAATAAGGAAAGCAAGAGACCGGCAGACAAACAATCTAAAAATAACAAACACAAGCTTGGTAATCAAATTAGCAGAGAACAGATTAATAAATATAGGAATCTCTCTTAATGAGCCTATCATCATGCAAGTCAGTGATACATAACAGCCAATCAGTTTTAACTGAGCTATGTTTCTGCCCTGTGATGGCCTGGTGAGCTGTCCAGGGTGTACTCTGCCCTTGCCCAGAGTCGGCTGAGATGGGCGCCAGCCTCCCCGTAACCCTAATTAGGATTAAGCGGTTCAGAAGATGAATGACTGAATGACTGTCACTGTCATTCTTTCATTTGTTGAACTAATTAATTCTGCTAGGGTTGGGGGAGGCTGGTGCCCATCTCAGCCGACTCTAGCCAAAGGTGAGGTACACCCTGAACAGCTTGCTAATCCATCACTGGGCCAACACATACAACCACTCACACACACATACACACACACCTAGGGGCAATTTGGAACCGTGATTTAGCCTAAGGTGCATGTCTTTGAACTGTGGGAGGAAACTGTAGTATCTGAGGAAACCCACGCAAGCATGGGCAGAATTTGCAAACTTCACACAGAAACGCACTTGCCGAGCCCGGGACTCGAACCCGGGACATTCTTGCTGTGATGTAGATGTGCTTACGACTACACCACTGTACCACCCCCTGTTTTTTAAGGAATGTTACTTAAAATGTTTGTGGTGTTTTGAAAATTTTTACACGCCTTCATGTATAGATATTTTTTCAATTTTCATGATGTGATTTAAAATTTTTATGAACCCCCACCCCCACCCCACCCCGACCCCGATACCCCCCCACCAGAATGTACCGTACATTTAGGGACAGCAAGTTTGTGTACATGCTGCTGGAGGCATGTCTGGGTGGAGAAGTCTGGAGTCTGCTGAGAGACAGGTTAGCTTGAATAAAACAAACCAGTGTAAAGATCCTTTGATCAATCACACCTACTTACCTCTTAGATCACTGATATTTTCAGAGGAAGCTTCGATGAGAACACTGCCAAATTCTGTGTGGGTTGTGTGACTGAAGCATTTGAGTACCTTCATAAAAAAGGAATCATGTACAGGGATCTAAAGCCTGAGAACCTCATGTTGGACTCAGATGGCTATGTAAAACTGGTAGGTTTAATGATTAATGAGCGACTGATGGTTTTGAGTTGATACCTGAGTGATTAAGAACACTGCATGATTTATTCTGGCTCATTTTCTTTTGTCAGGTCGATTTTGGATTTGCAAAGAAGATCAAAAGTGGCCAGAAGACGTGGACGTTTTGTGGGACTCCGGAGTATGTGGCACCTGAGATCATTCTGAATAAAGGCCATGGCCTCAGTGTGGACTTTTGGTCTCTGGGTATCCTAATCTTTGAACTTCTGACTGGGAGGTTTGTACCAAACATGTATTTCATTTTCTCCCTTATTAATGACTGAAAATGAGATTATCTGCTTTAAAATGCCACAAAACCTGTTTGGGTGTTATTAAATTACCATGTAGGTACTCCAGACAGGAAAGATTTCAAGACAGGAAAACAGAATAAGATAGAAATGAAAATAACATTTTTTCCCCCAGTGACCACAATTATTAGCTATCACAAACAAATCATCCATTTTTATAAGAATATGTATCAAAATCCTAAATTATTTTAAATTATAAAAATGCAAATCATATAGCAGATGTATAAATAAAGATTTGAAGCATTTGATTGGATAATTACTTCACAGATTAATATGCTTCAGTTGACAACAGTTCTTTTAGCCCTAACTGATGCAGTGAGGTTACAGTCCTATTTCCTGACAGCCCATTCGTTCAACAGTTACAGCCCATTGGTCCGACAGCTTTAACTCTAAACCTAACTCAACTGAACTGAGTATGGGGTCCAACAAGGTCCCCATCTTATATAAATTGGGCTGCTGGACCAGTGGGCTGTCGGAACATAGAGCCGTACCCGTAGTGGTTAACACTTCCACATCACAGCAAGAGGGTCCTGGGTTCCAGTCCCTTGCTCGGGCGTTTCAGTGTGGAATTTGCATGTTCTCCCCGTGCTTGCGTGGGTTTCCTTTGGGTACTCCATTTTCCTCCCACAATCCAAAGACATGCATTAGTCTAATTGGCTGTTCCAAATTGCCCCTAGGTGTGAGTATGGGTGTAAGTGGTTGTGTGTGTTTTGGCCCTGCAGTGGTCTGGCGAGCTGTTCAGCTTGCGCCCCGCCTTCACCAAGTGTTGGCTGAGATGGGCTCCAGCCTCATCATGACCATAATAGGATCAAGCTGCTCGGCAAATGAGTGAGTAAGGGAGTGATGCAGTGAGTAGCTTCTCATTTCTTAAACATCCATGAATGAATCACTGGACAGAAATAAATGATGTGACATTGCATAAGGTTATTGATTGGCAAATACATAGCATAAGCAAAACTAATGGTGGTCAAATGAAATATTACAATGTGCGACTTGTTTTGGTCAAAATACAAGATTGGTATAAAAATATAAATGTCATATTAAAGTGCAATTGTATGCATTTTTTCTATTTTTTATTTTTTATTATTTGTGATAGATGGAGTCTGATAAATGTTTATTGGTAATATTTATTTAGGCAATACTGCATTAGCAATCACAATCCTTAAGCACGCTTAGCATGATGCATCATCTCTTACTGAGCTAATTTAATATTTTTGGAATTGTCCACAGATTATAAATTGTTTTAAAGGATAATGTTTCTCTGCATCATTGAAAAACACACAATTCTTGTGAATACCAAAACTACGTAATGTTATTAACAAACCTCTTGCTCTTACAGCCCTCCCTTTACTGGCTCAGATCAGATGATGATATACACATTCATTCTGAAAGGCATGGAGAAGATGGACTTCCCAAAGAAGATCACTAAAAGGCCTGGGGATCTCATTCGAAAGCTCTGCAAGTAAGATGTGGACGTCCCACACTGAGATTTCTTACTCTCCGGACTACACAGCTGTCTGTCTAACATAAAAGTGTTTGCTCTGTTGGAAATATCGGTAAATTGTGAGTTTGATTCCATTGATGCTATGACCATTTGGGAATCAAAAGGAACAAAACTTGCCATGCTGTCATAGCGAAAGAGATCTCATAGTGTCACTTCCCTTTCAGTCACGGCGTTACTAATCATTCAAAGGCATCTGTCAGCTCATGTATGCATAACAGGGTGCTACTCTAATCTGAATGTGTTTAAAGGAATAACCTACATATGTATTTTATTGTCCATTATCAGTTTATTTAGGCTGAATGCAAAGGTCCCCAGATCACAGGCTTAGTATCTCCTATTCACCTGTTTTGTTTTGGTTCTGTTTCTGTTTACTATGACAATAACAGGACCATGTGATTAAAGGAATGGTCCTGCACATGCGCGATAACATGACAGTGCAACAGAGATTCGTAGAAAGTCTCAAATCAATTGATAAGGATTTAGATTTCAAGAGAAATAAAAAAATATGGCGATATTTATTAATATCATCACACCGGTTGCAGGAGTCATTAACACTCGCGTACAGGAGAAAGCAAATGGTTTCAGAAAGATATTGTAGCCGGTTCCATCATTTCCAAGAGATAACCCTGTCTTTAATGTTTACTTATTGTCCCTCTGTCGAGGTCAGGTCATAACATACAGGTTAATAAGAGTGGTGAAACCAAGAATGTGTTTGCTTTGATTTATTTGATTTTTAACGGTTACCATTTCAGAAGATATTTAAGCTGCAATATATTCCCCTGCTTGTGGAGTCGCAAAACATCTTGACACGAATTTCAAAAGATCGGAAAAAAGAATCACACACACACACACACACACACACACACACACACACACACACACACACACACACACACACACAAATCAATTCGCCTCAGTCTTTTTTCTATCGCACCTCTAGTATGATCACATCCTAAATTATCTAATTCCATACAGGAAACAAACAAATAACACAGTGGCTTCCCTCACGCTCAGATAAACCCAAACTCAGGAGAAAATGTGTGAGAAAATAAATTGCACCAGCCTCCTACCAACCACAGTGCTGTTTTACAAGTCAATATATACACTGTTTATGCAATATATACATTTAATATTTAGATCCAGGAGGAACCAACACTAAAGTCAGAACCAGGGACAAGGTGATACACAGATAGACAGTAGTGAAATAAGCAGCACACAGAACACAGCAAAGCAAAAGTACTCGGCACGTTCGGGCTGTGATTTACTGCTGTTTAACTACATCACCAGCAATGCTTCCACCAATCACAACAGAGGATGCTGGGACACGGTCAAGTTCAAGTTTCTTTAATGATGCGGAAACAGGATTCTGTGCAGTGGGCTGGGCCTAAAGATGAGGACAAAAACAAAACATCCCACCACAGATATAGACAGAAAAACCCATCACAGAATAAACAGAAATACAAACAGAGACGTAAAAGTCCGGTAAGTGAAAGGGCCCCTTTAGGAGCTAGCTAGCTAATGAGCAAATTGGGTGAAAATTGGGTTAATAATGGTTTCGTTTGAGTTACTGAATAATTCAAAAACCCCCCACCCCCGCCCCCCCCATTAAATCCATTCTTACTACTAAAAAACATAATTATAATAAATAAACAAGGTTATTGACCATTTTGTTTTTCCCTTTTAGACAAAATCCTTCAGAGCGTCTCGGCAACATGAAGAGTGGAATCACGGATATCAAGAAACACAGGTGAAGGAAAACACACTCAGACCCACTGACAGGTGGATGTTGAACAGTGTGATTATTGGGGAGTTTTGGAAGACTGTGTGTTACTTCCTGCTCTCGCCAGCCCGACTTGTTTTGGACTGTAATTAAAGAGAGTCTGGGGTCAAAGGGAAACCTGGGATCTGCTGCTCGTTTGTAGCTGCTTAAGCTTTAGTCTTAACACATTCTGTTAGTGTATTAGGTATAAAGGTCTCAAATGCTAAGATAGCAATGAGATAATTATGACCTGATGATTCCTTTTAAAGCAAACTGTTTAGTTCCATTTAATTATAAGAGAACAAGTATGTATGTGTATGAATATAGAAAATTTCACTGCAAAGTTTTTTTTTTAAATAGATAAGTAGTGAAGTGCTTTGGCTCCTTTGTCCTATTACTGTTGTAATCTCAAGGTGCTGCACTGAGGATTTATAATCCAATTGGTGTCCAACGCTGAGCAGATGGATCTCGATCTCTGTGGCTTTTTATCTGCGGCTTGATCTGATTTGCCGTGCACAGCCCCAGGCATAGCGGATGGGCCGCTATCGGTCAAGAAAAATATCTCTTCCCCTCTCAGTTCAAACAGGATCCTGGACAGACATGCACATATTTCATTATGCATTGTTTATTATTATAAATAGTAACTCTACATGCAATCAGTGTTGAGTATGGAATGTCATGTTAAAGACTGGTTGTGAGATATAATGTGGTAGTAATATATGCTGTGTTTATTTGCTGTGTAGGTGGTTTACTGGATTCAGCTGGGGTGGTCTGAAAGAGAGGACTTTGATATCACCACTAAAAAGAGAGGTAAGTGGGGGAAAGGTAAAAGATAATGGTTTAGCTTGTAGGGTTTGCATCCTTAAGCTTGTGATCAGAAAAACATCGAATGTCTGAACGATGCAGCTTAGCACTTATGATTTTACAGCAAAACAAGTGAATTAGTATATACTATATGGGGACGAGGGCGGCACGGTGGCATTATGGTTAGCATGTCTACCACACAGCAAGAAGGTCTTGGGTTCGGGTCCCGGGCTTGGTGAAGCTGTTTCTATGTGCATGTTCTATCCGTGTTTGTGCAGGTATGCCAGTTAACTCCGACAGGCGAAAAACATGCACATTACGCTAATTGTCTATTGCAAATTGCCCCTAGGTGAGTCAAGTCAAGTCAAGTCAAGTCAGTTTTATTTGTATAGTGCTTTTTACAATTGACATTGTCACAAAGCAGCTTTACAGAGTAAAATTAAATTAGGGAGGAATATAAAAATTTTTCTCTACAACCTACCCTTTGTAACATACAAATGAATGGTTGCATGTGTGTTGCCCTGTGATAGACTGGTGAGCTGTTCAGGGTGTACCCAACCTAGAGTTGGCTGAGTTGCCTCCCAAAGATCCCCCCCCATCCCCCACAGTGTGACAAATAAATGAATGAATGAATAAATGAAATTAGGCAATCTGTTATCTGGGGATAAAAAATATTGTCTCGATTGCATAAATGCTTAAATCACAATGACAGACAAAAGTCCTGGTAACTTGGAGCAGGCAGCATTATCATCACATGAAAAAAAATCTCACTTTAGTTTGTGTTTCCACCCAGTATATACTAAAACTTTGAATGAGTATAAAAACAATGCTGGCAATGAGTTAAAAACACACCGTTAGCAACACAACGCTTAGCTCTGTGTGTGGCACTCACCTGACCCATCTCCATCATGGTTAAAATATGCAAAAACAGTTTATAATAAAAACAGTTTCTTAATTAAGTTTCCTTTGAATGTTTAACGTTCCATCTCAGGGACTCTTTGGCGACATCCTCCTTGTCTTTGAAGCATTATTGGTAAAAAAAACAACAACAAAAAAACAAGGTGGTTATGTTTGTCTACTTATTTGTTTCTTAGCAGGTTTGAAGTTATGTATGGGTTTTCATGTAATTTCTTCCAAAGGTGGGACGTTGAACAAGGAAGACTCCAATAGACTATGGAGATGGTCTTTTTTAATAGATTCTCTATTATTGGAAAATTGATTTTTAATATTTTGGTTTGCATTGGGGTGGCATGGTTGCATAGTGGTTAGGACGTCTGCTTCACAGAAAGGAGGTCCTGGGTTCGAGTCCCAGGCTTGGTGAGGGCATTCCTGTGTGGAGTTTGCATGTTCTCCCCTTGCTTGCGTAGGTTTCCCCTGGGTACACCAGTTTCCTCCCACAGTCCAAAGACATGCACATTAGACTAATTGACTGTTCCAAGTTGCCCCCTAGGTATGAGTGTGATGTGTGTGTGCGTGTGTGTGTGTGTGTGTGTGTGTGTGTGTGTGTGTGTGTGTGTGTGTGTGTGTATTAGCCCTTTGATAGTCTGGAAAGCTGTTACGGGTGTAACCTGCCTTTACCCAGAGTTGGTTGAGATAAGTTCCTGACCCCCTGCAACATGAGTAGGATACAGCGGTTCAGCAATATTGGGCTTAGTGGTGGTTTGCAGTCTCCACGGGCTCTTGTTTAACTTTGTCCATGTTGATTATATTTTGGACTATTTTCAAACCCCAGATGCTTTTAGAAACTTTTCTATCACATTTTCTATGATATAAAACAAAACAAAATTCACCTTGCTGGAATAAAACATGATGCTGATATGGGAAATAATCAATGATGGGGTGATGTGATGTGGCACATGCAAGCTGAAGGTTTTCATTGTCCAATAATGGCACATCACAGTCCAGTCACAGTCCAATCACAATGGCCCAGTGATTTTCTGATAATGATATTGCTATAAACAGTCATTCCCCCACCCTCCAGGCTTTTTCTTTTTCTTGTCTTCTCTTTTACTTTTAAGATTTTCTCGTATGGGCAGTTAAACTTTTGACTGTTTCAAAGTGCTGACACTGGAGACTCCTTACAAAACTTAATATAACTTCATATTAAGACATTTTTATGATGTAATCTGTTCATCCAGTGTGTCCAATGCATGGGTCCCTGTGTTACCATAGAAATACTAAGGTATTGAAATAAGTACATTAATGCAAACACCACAGAAACTATTCTCAGTTTTGCTTCGATAGACAATAAATCATCACCTTCTGACAAATCAGAATCAAGCGTTCAACAGTGGCATTATATAATCTGATTTATAATGCTTATAAAAGGAATGGAGTCAGCTTGATTATGTTTTATATTGTAAAATGTATAATTCTGACCAGAATAGGGACATTTTAAACACATAATCTTTTTTTTTTCTAGCTGAAAGGACCAACAGACCACAGCTACTTTGATAACTATCCACCTGAAGATGAAATTCCCCCTGATGAACTTTCTGGATGGGACATGGACTTTTAACAACCTTTCCATCCCCTCCTTTACATACCTCAGTGTGAACAAGGTCAAAACTCCTACATCATCCCCCAAACCCCCCAACCACAAAACCAACAGAAACCCAACATATACCACAACATTCTCTGACAAAGCACAGCCTTGAGCACAGGCCATATTTGTGCTGGAGTAGGTGGCAGGGTGGAGGAGGAAGAACCAGCTGGGAATGTGGCATTTGAAAAGAACTAGGCCAGTGTTATTTGGATGATGTTAGTAGCCCTGTTCTGTGTTTCTCAGTAATTTTATCCTGTTTATCTGCCCATTTACGGAGATGGATGGATCGTAACTGCTGGCTAAAGCACAACTTTCAGTTCTTCGAAGAAGTTTGCCCAAGAGGTTTTTGTGTTTAAATTGCGGATCTTGAACAGCAATATTCATATATATATATATATATATAATCAATGAATTGAAACCAGAAGAAATATTTACCCATTTTTGACCTGGACAAACAAGAAGGTGAGATGTGGCTGCTTTTGGACGCAATGACGAGTCAAGTGCCGGACTCATGAACTCATAAACCGAATGTGGGTATGAACGCCAGTGATGTGGCTTCAAAGCCGAACCACAGAAGATGAGCTCAGCTGCTGCCTTTTTTGTCATTCAGATGGACTTGTGAGAAATATTTATAACTACTGAGAAACTGTGTGTAGAGTCTGGAAGGTGCTATTTCGGTTTCACCTTGCCCCTGCACTTGAGCCAAACCCACATTCTAATAAGCTATGTACACATCTATAAATGTTCTTAGAGTCATATATTCATTAACAGTAGGACATGCTGTTGTGAGTTTGTCTGGTTTGAATTTCCTCTGGATGTATAGTTCAAAGTATTACATATATGACTGATGAAAATTCAATTAAAAAATAAAATATTAATAATCGGATCAGTGGAACGTACAACTTTATTGATGGTCGGTTCAAAAGAAAGCAATCTTACAGGTGAAGTGAATGAACACAAATAAACTTTCAGTCAGTAACTAGAAACACATTTGCATTATTCATGTGAAGGCTCCAACCCAATCTCACTGAAGGCTTTCCTTGCCCGAAAAGAAAAACTGCAACATACACAAAATAAATAAATGCATTTAAAGCTCATTTCCATATACAAATATAATTTCTTATGAAGCTTATTATACAAGCACAACCTTACACCTAAATCATTTACACAATAGATTACATAGTATAGTATAAGAAGCTTTCTGTAAAAAATATATTATACAAATATTATAGGAGTGCTCTGTTTTTTTGTTGTTGCTATTTTTGTGTTATATATTAAGGTAATTGCTCACTTTTACATATAGATTTTTTTTTCTTTAATCTTCATATGTTGCATGTGTATAAAATGTCAAACCTGAAAATACACATTTACTAACATGCATGGGAAAGAGAGACTAGCATTAGTTCGGTGTAAATAAAGGACATAAATGGAAAGGATTCAACAAAATGATTGAACAAATATTTAGTCACATTTATAAACAAATAGAAAATGAACTGAAACATCATTTTAGATAAATGTAAGATAATTTGTTTTGGAAGGCACTAATGAGTACCATATCATATATACAAATCCATAGGCCTGAAGAAATGTTCATAGGTTTTTATAATTAGAAAACGCCTTTATTGCTGACTTTGCGTATTGAGGTTTATTCCACATTTTTAAGGAACTCGCTGTGACTCTTATTGCTTAAGGCGCGCCGAAATGCACCCTGAAAATGTGTCTTGGCAAGTTTACAATAATAGTGACAAACAGAGGTTTGCTTGTTGGAATTTTCAGAAACTTGTGATAAATCACTAAGTTCATGTTTTCTCAGCCAAAATAGTGGTTTTGTGGTATTTACAGAAATAAAGTATGATAGCATTCATGTTCACATGGAGTTACACAATATGAAGTCAACAAGGGCACTTGGTCAGTACACAGTAAAACCCAGTTCAGTGTTGAATTAAATCTTTCAGAGTTTACTAAAGCCCAATAGGAGTAAACTCGACTGGAGTTCAGACTGAGATGAGACCAAAACGAAGCTACACGTGGCCTCTATTTATTTGTTTTATTTTTTAATCATGCTAAGTTATGTCTTTAAGGTACTTCGTTGCTCACGCTGCTCAACACATTGAGCTCAGAAAAAAAACATTATGGCATTGGAATAAAATATATATATATCTCTTTTATATAGCAGCAGTACATAAAAATGTTAAGAGTAAATTGGTTATGAGTATAACAAATGTGACATAGTAACAGCTTAATAGTGAAAACAAGAAGAAAAAAAACCCTGTACAAGTTCTTGTACTACAGAATTTACAATAATGTAAATATTACTGTTCATCCCTACATCCTCAACACACAAAAATCTATGCAAAGAGAACAGAAGCACAAAAAGAAAAGAGGTCTCTTGAAAAGTTCATAACAGCCATGTCATAGAATGACTCCGCGTTCAATCGGGTGGGCGATTTTGCAAAATTCACGTTTTTTCTTCCAGACACTTCATTCAGACTTGAAGCTTAACAAATAGCAGTTGTCCTTCGAAACAGAACGGAATCATCTTCATGTAGCTACAGGGAAGTAGTCTCTCATCCAGTGCAAAATGGGAATGGGATAAAACAGGAAGATCAGGTGATCAGGCAGAGTCTGGTGTGTGAAAGCTGAAAACGAGACATTATCGGCAGGCGCAGGAGTCCACTGTCATGTTCGGGTAGACCTTCAGGACCACGTTCTTGTTCTCGTCGAAGAAGAGGATACTAAGTGAGGACATCTTCTCGGGGACACAGCACGGCTCTGGAATGCCTGGGACAACTCCGACTGCCCGGACGATGCTCTGGATAGTGGCGTGGTTGGAAGGTTTCAGCGACTGGGAAATAAAAGTTACAGATATTTCTTATTAGCTTTTGGAACAGCCTTAACCACATGGCTGTCAGCGCCTGGCTTGTGTGAACAAGGTAGTGTGTTCAGCTAATATAATGCAAACCTTACTGGGTTATGATTATTCATTACAAGAAATTAGGTAAATAATAAAATAATCTTTGCACCTGGACTGCCTGAAAGAACACTGTTGTAAGGAAATTATCAGCAGGATGCAGGTGAATCATGATAATAATTTATACTCATTATTTATTGTCTGGTCAATTTTTTTATTATCTTATCTATTTTATTATTATTATTATTATTATTATTATTATTATTATTATTATTATTATTATTATTATTATTATTATTCATTCATTCATTTTAAAGCATGTCATGCCTAATCCTGTATCAGAAAAGTGTAATACAAAAATATACATGTATGACATGCTTAATAAACAACAGAAAGATTTGTATACTACATGTTGGGATGGATAACTCAATCAGGCATTAAAATGCATTTAACCCCCCTGAGTTACTGGTTCTCAAAACACCAACATTGCTGAAAAAAAGCTTTTCACCTGTTAAGGATCCTCGGCTGTCCCTGTTTTCCATAATCTACAATACTATACCATGTAAAAACTCTTAAACTGTTTTTCATGCATATTTCTAAGGTAGTAATTTACTTTTAAATAAACTGATAGCGATATATAACGAGAAATAATAACGGTGTGTATCTTTACAATGAAGCGTTTGTGTACTAAGTGCTTTGTTGGATCAGAGTTTGCGATGTAGGACTGTTTACAGGGCCAAGAGACTGAAATGACCTCATCCTACCACTGGATGGAGCTGACTATACACTTCAACATATACTGTACGTGGCCCTGCTTTGTGTAAACAAGTCTACATGGCAGACCCAGTCCTTGGTTCACAGGTGGATATGATCTAATAAGACACATTTTTAATAGCAGTTGTTCAGAACATTGTATCCAGTGATGTAAGGGACTTTCTCCCGACATAAGAAAACAAACAGAAAGGAACCTGGAATAAAAATAGAGCATAAATGAAATTGATGCAATGCACATGTACCTTTGGCATAGGAAACTGACAGGATCCTGAGCAGTAATAGGCATCAAAAGACTTTGGAGAGATAATCCATTCACTCCAGCCAATATCGGCGAAGTCCACCTTCAGATATCTGCGAGCACAGTTCTTTGGCTCGTTCCACTGCTTCTTCCGTGCTTTCTTTATGGTCTGCTCATCAAACTGCAGAAGTGGGTTTTTGTCTCTTGGGTTCTTGCGAGGTTTCTTGCGTGAACGCTTGGCTGCCTTGTTTTCAACAGGGTCATAAGGGCTAGTCTCGTCCCAGGTGTGGATCTCATAAGGGTACTCGGGACCCGGGAGCTCGTTGTTTTGTAGCGGTAGAAGGATGTTGGTGGAGCGCTTTGTCCTGTGTGGTAAAGTACCATTGTGGTTGTGTAGTCCGAGTTTCTGAAGTCCAGGCACTAAGCTGCCTTTGTGTCTCTGGAGAGTAGACACCACACTTTCAGGCTCCGAGATGGCTGAGTCGTTGGCGTAAACCAGGATGTAGGGTGAATGGTCCGACAAGAGCTTCTTCCCTGGTTGCTGTCCTTGTGAATCGATTGAGATGCCGATGAGAAGCTCATCATGATGCTTTGCTTCGTTGACTACATGAGTGATGTCCCTCCACTGCCAAGATATGAATTCTCTGCATGTTGTAGAGACGTTAACATGGAAGTGTCCGAGGGTTCTGGTGCTGTTGTTCATTGAGGCGAAGCTCCAGATGCTGAGGTGAACTCGACCGTGCCTCTTGAGGCCATAACGAGCACAGGTTTTGGATTTCAAGCATTTGTGGCTGCTGTTCTGGAGGTGTCCGATATAATAATGCAGCGTTGCTGAGAGAACATCCTCTGAATTGGTTAGGGATGTTAGATTGAAGATCTGAAGTTGCTTGTTGTTGATGGTACCTGGATGGAGACAAATCCATGTTTATTACATGCTTTTATGTTGTTTTAGGTCCAAAGATTTTGGCTTTGCTATTAAAATGCTAACGCCGATGCTTTTTCACTTCTAACATCCTGGTATGCGGTATATGGAGAGCATTTTTTCATATCTGAGATATGAATGTACGTGATATGGTAGAAGAATCACAGTCAGCGCCTTATCTCCTCTTACACCAAGCCAAGGTCAGAAGTGAACCCTAATTCAGAGGTTCCTAATCCTGGTCATGGAGGACCCCCTGTCCTACATATCTTATTAGTCTGCGGATGAGAGTCCGCAGACTGTTGTTCTTTTATCAGTTCTTTATATCAATTTATTACTATTATTCCAGCTAACTTTTTGGACGTTAATAGGACAAAAACTGTTGGGCCGATCAAAGTGAATTTCACGTATGTTATTGGGCATATGGATGGCGATTATTGCTATGACTTTTGTCATCAACTGTCATCACTAATTAGGAGATATTAATTACTTAATGACTTATCGGTGAAACTATTGGGCCGATCATAGTCAATTTCACATAGGTTGTTGAAAACTGGTGTTATATCCGCAGACGACATTTTTACCTAAAAATTTAAAATCTGGTTGTATTCCTTGCTCTGCCACACCCATATGAAGTCACCATGAGCTGTCAATTAGCTAATTACTTTAATCAGGTGTGTTGGGAACAAGGGAAACACTAAAATGTGCAAGGCAGGGTCCTCCAGGGCCAGGGATGGGAACCTCGGCACTGTCTGGTTCTGCAAGTTAGTGGTGGATATGAGTGTGCTGTCCCATGCTACTCAGGACTACTAGGTCAACATTAAAATGATTATATCATGGCTGAGTGTTTAGCACAACACTAGTAAGAGGTTTTCCCATCAGTCACGTGCGCACTGTGAGTTTTACAGCCTTTAAGTTGCAGGGACGCACAAGTGCATGGAGTTTGACGTCAGACGAGGGACATAGCAGAACAATGAGGACTGCAAGCACTGAGTCAGTGTTCTTTACACCCCTTTTCTGCAGGATTGAGGAGTGCATGTGCTGTTTATTTGACTGCAAAGCGTGCAAGCCGCCTACAACAGGTGGATTTCCACACACACACAAACTCACACACAAAAAGTGTGCAAAAGTACAGCCGCGGGTGGTTTAAGTCTGTTGTATTCACGGGTTGTATTAGTAATGCATGCAAAACAAAAACAAACCATGCAATAGGAAGGAGAAGGCACATACCCGCGTGCGCCCTGAAGCTGCGCACCGTGTTGCCGTCTCGGAGCGGAGAGCTCGCGCTCGTGTATTTGCTGTAGAGCATCTGCATGTGCTCGGACACTGTATCCTGCGCCGACTTCTCCGCGTCCACGGTGTGTCCAAAATCTGTGGTCAGTCCAGCGAAATGGTCTTTCAGCAGCGCACAATATCCACAACACACGCAGCTCCATCCCAGAAGCAGAACCAGCAGGCGATCCATGGTGCCAAGGAAGGAGAGCTTGATCAGAGCACGCTGTGGTCTTCAGATCTCCTTCAAGGTATCATCACACGAGCGAAAAGGAAAGAATTATTATATATATTAAAAACAAAACAAATAGAAATGTGGCGTGGTTGTGGGGATGAAGAAAGTGGTGCGTCTGGTGCGCGCGCTCGGGGTTTTGTGCGTGGACGCTGCACTGCTGGAGCGACAACCAATCGCATCCGCGCGCCGCTCTCATATGAGCGCCAAGCAGAACGGGCTGCAGCTTTATAGGGCTTAGGGGAGAACCCTGAGGTACATCACCTTCGATTCAGCCACAGGGCAGCCGTACAGAAACGGGAAGAGGAGGGAAGGGAGAGAGGCAGGAAAAATGGTTAAGAGATTAATGTTAACAGAGGGAGCTTGAGAGAGAGACAGAGTCAGAGAGAGAGAGAGAGAGAGAGAGAGATAACCACTCCCAGCTTAAAAATCAAACTAATATATTAATTAATAGAATTCTGAATGATAGAAGCTCTCATTTAGATGGACATTAGTAGTTACAGGGTGGTTCGGTGGGGGTAATGGTTAGCACGTTTGCTTAACAGCATAGAAGGTACTGGGTTCGAGTCCTGTGTAGTTTACATGTTCTTCCCGTGCTTGTGCAGGTTTCATCCAGGTACTCCGTTTTCTTCCCACAGTCCAAAGGCATGCACATTATATGTTCATTGTATGTTTCAAGTTGCCCCTAAGTGTGAATGTGAATGGTTGTGTGTGTTGGTTATGCAATGGACTGGTGAGCTGTTCAGGCTGCACCCCGCCTTCTCCCAGTATCAGCTGAGAGAGGATCCAGCCTTCTGACAAGCCTAATAAGTAGGATAAAGCAATGTGAAAAAGGAATGAATGAATAATCACATAATAGTGCAAGGCAATAAACATTCAATTCTCAATTCTCAAAGACTCATTTTAGAGTAAGATCTACATAACATCTCTCAGCAAAGTTGTGTCTGGGATCAGAAACTGAATGATGTGGCTTATAAAAGGCTTTAAAGGCTCTCAATCCCATTTTGTCGAGTTCAATGGCATTGAGCACACACATCCTGTAGGGCAGAGTCTGATCCGGATGAGGCATCGTGTCCCTTCAACAAACACCAAGCTCATGCACAAGGCTTCACTGCACCCTCCCCATCAGTGTCTGTCTTTCAGGACTAGTGTGGCAGGAAGCGATCGCCTCTCCCTTTCCGTGACATATGAGAGCAGCAAGGTTATTTTTTTAGATATGATTCTGGTATGTTTAGGAAGAAAAAAAAAATCAAATTTAAAAACTGTCAGAGACAAATACATAAAGTACGTGATGAGGTATGAACAAAACCAGTAATGATGTGCAAAAGAAATAAGTTTATTAATAAGAAATAAGTTTTCAAAAAACAGAGACTTTAGTGCTATTTAAGAGAGAAATATTAGTATGTAATAAACAGAATTTCAAATATAAGCATTACCAAGACTATTATTAACATATTGCTAAAGATTTGTTTAGTATCACAATCAGGAATTTGATTTGTATCTCCATTACATAACAGGAAGTGTTAGCAAGTTAAAAAGAGCCTAAATTAAGAACAAAGCTGAAAGGAAACAAACATTACAGCTACTAAATACCCAAAGCTCACGTTTATCCAACCAAATTTTCCGGCTTTTCGAAATAGCATCAGCACAACACACTGCATACACTGTACAACATTAATACCAAAGCTGTTGGTGCTCCAGTTCCACTGTGTGTCAGACTGTACACTTGACATAATGGTCAAAGATGGCAACATGAAGATAGATGTCAGATTTGAAGAGCAATCTGGGTGAGGATTCAGAAGATGCCTGCAAAGTTAAAGCAAATTCTTGTTTGAGAAAAATAATCTGTGTGTACAATTAATTTCAGTTTACATTCATGTTAAGAGATTCTCTGATTTCTATAAACATTGGTATTCTCATTAAATTAATTGATATAGATTCAAATCAAATCAAAACAATGATAAAAACGAATGATAAAAAATCCACCAGAATCATTCGAGACATTCAGACAGTATTTTGTGCAAACTTTATAGGAAGGCGACATGGTGGCATAGTGGTTTGCATGCCCATGTCACAACAAGAAGGTCCAGGGTTCGAATCCTGAGCTTGGTGAGGGCGTTTCTGTGTAGGGTTTTTGTGGGTTTTCTCCCACAGCCCAAAGACATGCACAATGGGCTAACTGGCTGTTTGAAATTTCCCCTAGGTGTGAGAGTGAATCGTTGTGTGTGTGTGTGTGTGTGTGTGTGTGTGTGTGTTGGCCCTCCAATGGTCTGGCGGGTTGTTCAGGGTGCATCCAGCCTTTCGCACAATGTCAGCTGAGATAGGCTCCAGCCAGTGATCCTAATAGGATTAGGCGGTCCGGCAAATGATTATGAGATAGTGAGTAAGCTTTATAGGAGGGCGACATGGTGGCGTAGTGGTTAACACGTCCGTCTCACAGCAAGAAGGTCCTAGGTTCAAGTGTCTGGCACAGCGAGGATGTTTCTGAGTGGAGTTTGCATGCTTGCGTGCATTCCGTTTTTCTCTCACAGTCCAAAGACATGCACATTAAGCTAATTGGCTGTTTTAAATTGCCCCTAGGTGTGAGTGCAAGTGTGAATGGTTATACATATATAAGTGTATAAAACCAATCAAACGTGTCAGGAACAATCCCTATTGTGGGTTATTTATTTGCAGAAACTAAAACAAAAAGGTATAATATGAGGAAAAAAGCAAAACAACCAATCCACATCGGTGTTTCATGTACCATTTTGTCGGCAGGAATGCATCTATATGGGCAATGAGGTCATGGCTAGTAGGGGCCTGGGCTGGGTTCAGGGTGCTTGGGTGGTTTTGGCGTCTGGATTTCTCAAGCCTTCCCTTCGTTTTTTAATAGCCGTCCTGGTCGGGGTGTGCTCGACCACAGGCACAATTTGCCTCTGCCATCTTGGCCTCAATGTGCGTTCAAAGCGGCCCGTCTGCAGCGCTGCGTCTTTACTAAAATAGTCCGTCCTCGAAGTGCAGAGATGAAGAAACCAAAGTGGCACAGTTTTCCAGGCTGGAATTTAATGCGCAATCTCCAGTGTTTTATCAAACCAAACCAGAGCGCAGTGACTGGAAGGAAGCACCTATCTAAAGATCTCGGCCCAAAGCGATTATGTCTGAATTTCAATATGTTCATCCACTGCAGGTTCATTTTTGAATAAAGAAGACCAGGAAACACTCACTACTGGATTCCATTGGATTGGCAGAAACCACAGGATAATGCAGTGGCATTCAATCTTGCTTTCTATTTGGGTGCTTTTAGGATTTATTATGCTGAATGAACAAGCTTCCAGTCACATAAATAATTTTGAAATGTTGAAGTGGAGGGGAATTTTATACAGATCGCATATAATTCTGTCAACCAATAAGTAACGTAAAAGTAAAATTGGCAGTCTATCAAATGTAATATCAAACAATATAGGATACCATCATTTATATTTCAATGTGTAAAAAGCTAAGATACAGTTGTCTTTATTTTCAGTAATCATTTTATTCTACTCCTGAGTAAAACACTAGGCACAAAGATGAGAAACACACCAAATGGAATGCCACTCGATTGCACGACATTTGTGTATGCACTTATTTGTGCTTAGAGGCATTTTAGCATAGACATTCCACCTAAAGAAAAAACTTTGGGTTGTGGATGAAATCCACACAAAAAAACAGACACTAACCTGGGCTCAAGACCAAACCAAGGAACCTGACGCTGTGAGGCAGCAATGCCACCTACTGCACCACAGTGCTGCCTCAACTAAAGTTCTGTTTGTAAAGTAAATCTTAAATCTTTGTAAAGCATTTCTTATTTATTGTCAATTAAATTAGGAATATGGAATTAAAAAAAACGTATATTCCTACCTGTGGGTCAACATTCACAATATGGCGGTCCTTCTTATTCATGAAGACTACACCATTTGAGTTGTTAGTAATCACGAGGTAGTTTTCACTGTCATTCGAAGTTACTTCATTTGTGTTCCAGTTGTAGAAACTAAAAAAAAAAAAACAACAAAAAAAATGTAGTATAAGTGTATATATATTTTATTATTCAGTTTCTAAGCTGCTTTGGAAATCTTAATTTTTTTTTATATCTAATCACATATTTTATGTGTGTGTGTGTGTGTGTGTGTATATTTTTGGCATTATTGCACTTAATGTTGTAGTAGTTTAAATGCTTACCTGTTTAAATGCACCCAAAGTTTACTATACTATAGTACATAAGTTTTACTGGCACATTAAAAGCTACATTGTGTAACTCGTAGTTTTTACTGGAAAAAAAAAAAACAAAAACAAAAAACAAACAAACAAAAAAACCCCCAAATATTATATATATAAAATAAAATAAAAAATCCAGCCTCAATTTTGGGTGATATGTAAAGAAATCAAGCAAGCCTATCATTTAACGTTAACTGTTGGCAGCCCCATGACTTGGCGGCGAGAGAACCTGACTTTATTGATGCACACAATGAGCAGTAATAGAGTGCACACTGGGACTTGGGTTTTGCCTCACAGTGCTGGGTACAATTAGTGGTTCTTATCACTAGGTAAAGTACTTAAAGACAGCTGTTTGGCAGAAGCTGTACTTCAAATGTCACACTTTAAGAGAAACAGTGGGCTAAACAAGTGGATTTCAGTGTGTTCTAAGCAAAAGTCCTCTGCCAAAGAGCAATGCTGGAAATCAGGGAGGATGAGCTTTAGAAAAATAAGGGAGAGGCACATGGAAAGAGCAAGCACATATTAAACAAGTCATCCTAGATCATGATAACACTTTGGCACGTGACCAATACATGATGCATTCTGATATGCTGCTGAAATGTCCAATATGTTGTTAACAACAGATGTAAGGATCCTGACCTTACACGGATAAATCACAGAATTCATAAAGTCATAAACTCGAATGACGTCTACAGTTGGCTGATTTCTCAGACTCTGGTGGATTGATTTCAGTAGCAGTCTCTGGATGAGCATCAAGATGCATGATGCATTTGTGTAATGTTCACAGAAATGTTCTCAGTTAAACATGAACACAAAACATCTTGAATCCTTTGGATCAATAATTCCTTCTGAAGGAAATATACCCACAAAATTAAAGAAAAAAAAAATTGGAACTGGTATCCCAGCATACTTGGACCTGTTTCGCTTTCCACACCTAGCATAAATAAATCAACTACAGAGTTCACTGAGATGTCCTGAACCTGTTGGATCCATATGCTACATCCATATGGCTGTAATATTTTGAAATATCTCCAATTTATCACCATGGCTTTGACAGACACAATGCAAAGAAAATGGGAGTGAATGAAACCGAGATGTGACCTTAACGTTGCCCCTACACTCCTTCTAAACTGACAAGAAACCATGGAGCCGTCGTCAACACCAAAGCAAACAAAGTAGGCTATGCCTTAAAAGAAAATACAGGAAAATAAGAACCAAACAAAATGTAATGGTCTGAATCAGTCAATGGTTTGAATTAAACATCCTTGGAGGATCCCTGCCTGCCATCCTGCATCGGGGGAAAGACCTTTCTGCCTTCACTTGTGGTCAGTGTACATGGGGACTGCCTTTACAGTAAACATGGCAGGCTTCAACCCTAGAGCCTAGGTTCTATGGGGCTGATAAAGTGATGCATGAAATCATAAGTTTAACCCATGCTCCATTTGAAGCCTGGATCAAACATCCTAGTGATGGTTAATGTCCTGGAAGGTCTACTATGATTTCCTAAAGAGAAAGGAAAGCATTTCTGTTTCTCCATATGGTTTTAAATGTATACATAATGAAAATGATCTGGCAAAGAGCTTAGAACTGGAGATTCATTTGCACTTCCTATTTTTTAGAATAAGGTTTGACAGCGTTTTTTTTTTCTTCTTTTTGTCTATTTATACTGAAACGCCATCTACCAATTAACATTTTTGGGTTCACCACTTTTATGCACTGGTGAACCACTTACTTTTGGGTTGAAGCAACAGGACAGATGTGAGATATTTTAACAGAGAACATGAAAAGATGGACAAAATACTGTTCCAGAGCCTTTAAAGTTTAAGCTGGATGGGGCTACATGACTGGTACTGCCCACTGGCGATTTTTATCCCTTTGTTTTTGTCAGAAACATAAGCAATGCAACATGTATGTTGTACTTTTCCCCTTAAGGCATACCACCTACATTAGATTACAAAAAAAAAAAAGCACTTGAATTTTTATTTGCATGTAAATCACAGCTGCCTTCATTATATTTTTGTCTGAAAAGTGGTCTCTTATATATTAACATACTGTACAAACTTTTTAATGTAACATTTCATTTTGTGCTGGACAATATCGACTGAGATGGGCGCCAGCGTCCCCGGGACCCTAATTAAGATTAAGCGGTTCAGAAAATTAATGAATGAATATATATTATACTTAGTCATTGACAAAAGTCTTGTCACACATGTGGACATTAATGTATAAAAGCCCATATCTCACCAACCTATTGACTGATTTTAATTAACTATGACTTAAAATAACCCTCTGATGGTAGTGAATATTATGTGCTTGCAGCAGTATTGGAAAGAAAGATTCTTAAATATAATCATTCCTGTTTTTGCCCGGACAAAAGTCTTGTCGCAAATAATTAATTTCACTTTCACGACTACATTTATTACATAAAACAAAGCAAATTTAACATCATATTGAAAAATTAAAAGCATCACTCAGGGTCAGTAGTGCCTCTTAAACATGGCCAGAATTGTACCAGACTCCCAGGTGCTTCTCATGATCAATAATTATCATATTAAAACAATCAGACACCTTCAAGACCTTCAAATCTCCTTCAAGTGCTCCTAAAAATTCTTGAGGCCCAAGACACTTAACGTCATCCATATTTAACACACTAGCAAGCTATTTTAGTGGGCAGCTCATTCATCAAATGATTAGAAAACAGTCTGTTATCAACCCTGTGGTGAGAAATCTGAGCCACCTGCAGGTTTGAAACATAATGGGAAGCAATAATCTGTTGATATATGTATTATTAGATTATAGGCTTTGACAAGACTCCAGCTTCGCCACCTACACTCCATCCTCAAAATAATTTGGCAAGACTGTGCACACACAGTTAGTGCTGAAGCCCTAATAACCACGTCACAGCTTCACTGGGCAGAGCATGTACGCCAGAGGGAAAACAGCAGGCTCCCAAAAGCGGTGTTCTACTCGGAACTGTGCCAAGGAAAAAGGAGACATAGAGGACAAAAGCTGCGCTACAAAGATGTGTTGAAGCGGCATATGAAGAGATCAGGCATCCCGCATGACACCTGGGAAGAAGAGGCACTCCAGAGAGACAAGTGGCGAGGACTGTTGAGGAAGGCCAGGTCAGACATAGAACAGCTGCACAAGCAAGAATATCAGCGTGCGCATGACCAACGACACTCAGCAGCTGCTTCAAACAACTTCCAGCAATTCTGCAGATCCTGGGTGGGTCTGATTGCTCAGAGAGCCTGTTTAAGATAGGCCTCAACTCAAAACATATGACAGTCAATGTCGGTAACGACAGAGAGCCATTATGGTAATGTTACCACTCATCTTACATAGCTTTGTGATACCTATGTACTTGAGGTGACCTTAAACTGTGATGTTTTACTTTCATACATGACTGGCTCTTCGCTGAACTTTGGGTCAGGCAATTTTCTAGATGGTCACTAACAACATTGGTAGAATAGCACTATGATATTAGCACTAGCACTATTTTCTACACACACACACACACACACACACACACACACACACAATAAATAAATAAATAAAAAATTAAAAATCTGCACACAACACCTATCCTCTGAGTTCTTGACTGATGGTATACTTAGTCTGTGTCCTGACGAACCAGT
>JAOUQZ010000027.1:7309972-7334819 GCA_028564935.1 Neosilurus hyrtlii
GGGGGGGGAGGGGGGGGGGTGGGGGGGGGGGGGGGGGGGGGGGATGTTCGGGTACCAGGAACACGAGGAGAACACACAAACTTCACACAGAAATGCCTTTGCGAGCTTGGGACTTGAACCCAGGACATTCTTGCTGTAAGGCAGACATGCACCGTGCGGCCTTGGAAAAAAATATTAGCAAAACATAGAAGTTGATGATTTTGTGTCAGAATGCAGCGTCTCAGTGCAGAGCCAGGTGTGTTTTGAGGGATCACAGTGATTATATTTAGGAATGTGTGAGGTACTGGTAGACCTAGTAGACCTACTGATATGCAAGATGGGGTAAAATGTGACTTTAAAAAAAGTTACAGCAATAAACAGACACAATTTTATATTTGCACTAAGCCAAAAATAACAATAAATAATGTGTTCGGTGTCATGTTAAAATACATCTTGCCAAAACACATAAATACCAAATACAAGGGTTTACACTATCATTTTTACTGTAGTTAACCTGCTTCTTTGGTTTCTCCTTAAATCAGGAATATCTTTAACTATTGGAACTTTATCCGAGAGAAACCCTAACCTTCCCTGTATTCGGTTATATAGGGGGTGGGGTGAGTTAGTGGACGTGGGTAATAGTTTTTAGCAGTCTGATCATCTTAGATAATCCAGGCCTAAAAGTGTTTTTATGTGTTATAAATTGATGAATTTCAACAATATTTCATAAAACACATTTATGAACAACACTTATTATTCTTATATATTTTTTGCTTTACTACAAAGTACACAAGACAAAATTACAGCACAATAGTGTGATACCCCAAGCCTTACCGAACACATCTGGAAATGGCTGCATGGATGTTCCCTAATACCAGCCTATTTAAAAGGAAATCTTTACGTACACATTATGCTCTGGTTACCGTGGTCTTTGATACTTCCTCTTCCTGTTGATTTGTGCTGTAAACTATTTGCGAGAAGAATTTGTTTGTCACAGCCAGACAAAATGTACACAGTGGGTTCCTGTAGGACTAGCAGTGTTTGATTAAGATCCCACCATTCCAGGACTTCTAGCCATGATCACATACGGTGAAATTCAGCTGTGTGCCAAACTATATGTATGCATTTGTTGCAATTACAATCCCTAAAACTAATTATTAATGTAATATATAATATAAAATGTGCTATACCTGAATAAAATTAAGAAACAGAAATCAAAGTGAAATATGCATATAATAATGTGATTTGCATAAAAATAGTCTCTGTAAAAATGACCTTAAAACTTACAGTAAGTGTAAAACAGTTACATTTGGCTGGGGGGTATAATACTTAAAAACATGGACATATTTTACTCGAAGTGTAAATTTATGTGATTTATTGCCAAAAATGTCCAAGGGATGTCTAGACCTCACTGTTTAGGCTGCTGCCCCCGCGACCCGACCCCGGAACAAGTGGAAGATGATGATGATGATTGCCAAAAATGTAATTTAAATATAAATATATTTTAAGTGTTAAAATTCATAAGTAAGTAAACAAACAAATGCACAAACAAGTAGACTGTAAAGACATAGAAAGGATGTGTGTTATTTTATTTCAATTTACATAAGTTGACATAAAATAGGAGATCCCAAACTTGTTGACCTCATGTGGGGTCACTTTTAATTTACAGACAATATAATGAGAGGGACTCTTTGTTTAATGAATTTGTTAAATTAATTTTATATTATGTGTCATATTATGAATGTCAATATCTAAGATGCATTTTGTTCAATATTATTGTAAAACATTTCTGCAAGTCCCATAATAATCACACAGTGTAAGAGTGTTACTTTAGCTGTACTAGATTAGGAGTTCAGAAATAAAAAAAAAATTTTCCTATTTGTTGAGCTCCGCTAGTTCATTGAAAACTGACTGACTACCTGAGAGGAACAGGTAGTTAAGAAGTTAAGAAAATACTAACTAGCTAGCTGACTAACTAACTACTTAATAAATAAATAAATAAATAGTGTGAAAACCTTTCCTGAATATGGATTTACAGGTCCACAAAATGTAAATCTGGAATATAAAAAGTGTATGCAGGCAAGGCTTACAGAAAATTAAAACTGTTCCTTTGGGGCCGTTTAGTCTGGGAACCTCTGACCATAAATCAAGTTAGACAATAATAAAAAAATACAAAATAGAGAGGAAAAACTTTATGAGAACTGGTTGATCTTAGTCCTGTATTCTACATTATAAACAACACACATGACCCAATATGGATTATCTGTTTATAGTAACAGGGTTAGGTATCGTGGTGTGGTAATTAGCAAGTTCGCCTCACATCAAGAAGGTTCTGGGTTCCTAGGCTCGGATGTTTCTGTGTGGTGTTTGCATGTGTTTTGGCTCCCTATAGGTACTCGAGTTTCCTCTGACAGTCTAAAGACATGTACATTATGGCTGTTCCTAATTGACCCTCTGTGTGAGTGTGAATGGTTGTGTGCTGCCCTGTGATGGTCTGGCAAGCTTTTTTATGGGTGTACCCTGGCTTCGCCCAGTGTCGACTGAGTAGCATTAAGCTTTTCAGCAAAAGAGTACTACGTAGATTTATCTGCACAATGAAAACTGTTGAATTTACTCTACGTCGCTACAACAATTGAATGTTTTTCTTTTTTTTTTTTAATACTGACAGTCATTAAAAACTTTGAGAGAAATTTCTGTATATCTGAAAGAATCTGTCCTGAGTCAGTATCTGTACTTGTAGGGGGGTTGGGAGTATACCCTGCGGCTTTATTGATGATAGCACTCGGGCATTTGAGAAAATTATGAGTTGTCTTTTTGTCATGATTCATTTTTTTCCATTTATTTAGTGATTCTTTCTAGAATAATTACATAATATGCACTGCCCGCAGATAGCCTAGATAGTCAAGGCGGGCAGTGAATAGATGCTATAACACCTCCCCCCCCCCAAAAAAAAAAATAAATAAAAAAAATCAAAAAACTAAATAAATTGACATAGTTGCCTGCATCTGACATTTGTTAAAGTAAACACATATTCACATATGACACATATTCTTGAAAAAGATTTCCGCTGTGTATCCAGTCTGAAACGTTTAGTAAAATAGTTACCTTTTGAGGATGATCTTGTTCGATGAGAATAAATATCAGATTGAAAGATAAATAGATTCGATATGTTCAAGGGAGTTAAATTATTGGATATATCTTGCATTAAGTTTGCTCCCGCTTTAAAATAAAGAAGATCCAAAGGTAAGAGGTTAGAGAGGATAAAGCAGGGACATTCATTGCATATGTGTAGGTCACTTTGCAAAAGTGGACCAAATACAGTTTGAGCAAAACACAATATGTATCTGCACAATTTGAGGAGTGGTTTGGAAAGCCTATATAAAGGCTCAAAAATGTCCACTATTGTTAATCTAGTGCATAATGCCATGTCTATCATGTGAACAATGTCCTGGGCAAAGGGTATGGTGGAGGCCGGGTTGAGCTACATTGAGGTAGCGAGGCATATAGGCTGTTCATAACCCACCCTCAGAAACCGGAATGACCACCACAACATGACAGGGTCAACTGATGACAGGTCACATCCAGGGCCAAAGAGGGTGATGACTTCTGAACAGGATTGCTACATCAGGTTGCAGCACTTGCGGGACCGGTTTCGCCATGCTGTTTCACCGCAAACCAAATTATCCATATTACAAAAATCCAGTTTTGTGTACCAGAATAAAAATTATGTTAAAAAATATAGTATCAAAGTTTTTAAGACTGTCAGTGTAATAAGGCAACATAATGCCAGGAATACAAAATTGAGAAAATGAGCCGATTAAGGTAACATTGTGGTTTCACGAATATGCTTTTGGCTTCAAATGTTATTGTAAAATTATTGGTACAGTATGTTTTATTGCATCATTACCATTTAGCCATATGAATGTAGTAGAAGCTACAAGAAAGGTACCTTGATACACTATGATCTGTCAGTAGTGAACATATTCTCTCCAAGTACTGGGCAGAATTCAGTTCAGTACTGTACACCACATTGAATTCTTATAGAACTTGACAAAATTCTTTAAAGTGAACACCAAAAAATTTATATCAAGAAAAGCATGGCGTAATACTATTAACAAAATGTTTGATATGCTGTCAATTTGAGCCCTGCGTCACAGTGAGCTCTAACAACTGCAAACAGCTGGTGGACTGTATACACACACACACACACACACACACACACACACACACACACACACACACACACACACACACATGAGACTAGTAAGACATAAATTTTCACTGTTGTGACAAACAGATTAGTTTACAGTAGCTGGAAATGAAATAAGTAGTTTAACCAGGTTAATGCTACATCAGCAATGTACAGTGATGATCACTGTTAACCCCTACAGAGCTCATTCTTTAACAGGCCCCAGCTGTAGCTATTAAGTGGGCTGTTTCACAATGAGGGTTTACTTTTTGGGTTCACAGTAGCTCAAAACTAAAACTCCTAGTTTTTGTGGTTTCTTGTTACCAGTCAACACCTCATGAGACTAGAATATTTTGTGTGAAGTATCAGAGCTACAGATCTAATGGTGTCTAAATTACACTGGGTGAAAGTATAACAGGTACAGGGTCTCTAGAATAACTACATCAGCTTGTAGCAGAAAAATGCATACAAAAATTAAATTGCAGCACTAAGAATAAAAACTCACTAATCACATTATCTGAGCAGTTTCATGCAACATTAGTTGTTTATATTATTAACTGCAGTAACAACAGCATCAGTGACAACCATTGTGGTTTTCCGGAGACGACACTTTTTAACGAACATGCTTATCAAGCTGATGTGGAACTCTGTACAGAAAGTATTTCCCATCCAATCCCTATTATATTTTTCAGCAAGCTATACAGTACTATGATGCTTTAGAAAAAGCAATTATTATCTGAAAGAAGCACTTCTGCCTTCCACATGTAATGTCTACTTTCCGGAGAAGACATTTTTGATGGACAAAAGATCACGACAAAGCCACTTAGATTATAAATCAAGCTTACAAGCAGCAGAACACCTTTCTAGATTGTATGAAAATACCCCTCCAGAAGTAAAAGTTAGTTAGTAATTAGCAGTGCAATTCAGAATTTAATTGGGTAAAAGCTACTATTTTTATTACAGTGGAGAGAATTGAATTCTGTACTTGGTGAAAACTTATCAGAACTGAGAAAAGGTTTCACTAGTGTAGCTGGGACTACTCTTCCTCTATACAACAATAAGCAACAGACAGTCAAAGTATGCAAGTGCCTACTTAAAGGGGTCCCTTGTATAATTTTAAAAAGACAACCCTGACCATGAAAGAGCTCAAGTACAGAACGGCTGTAATGACCAGTGCAGACAATAACCAGAGTTTTGTCAGTCTCCCTGTAATGTAAAAGCTATTCATAAATTTTCCTTTGCTAGTCAGACTTTTTTAAGTAAAGTTTTTTGATCATTGAGCCTTGCCAGTGGAGGCTCTGCAGTCGATCTAGATAAGTGGCAGCTATAGGTGTCAACGGAAAGAAAGCAAACCCCAGTGGCCAGTTGTTTAAGCCTGGCTTTGAAACACCATAGGATTCTTCATGTATACACTGTGAGGTGTCTGCAGCTAAATGTGTTAAACAGGAAGTTTTGCTAATTCAGGGCCTGCACTAATAAGGCACTGCTGAGCTAGCGGTATTCTCATTGTCTTACCCGTGTCTTAAAGCAACAGGATATGTCCTCTTAAGTAATAGGTATTTATCTTTGAAGTCAAGTTAACTGGCTGAATGTCTGAGTGAATGCTGCTTTTTTTGTGTGTGTAATCTAAACAGGATTAAGTTTGGGCCCAGGACACAGATCATTACGGGATAAGTGCTTGAAAAATAAGTATGCCAAAGTATTTTTCTTTGCAGGTCATGATTTAGGTAATGAACTAAGCCTTTGGGCTCATAAGTCTGGCTAATTTGTGGAATCAGGTGTTGAAACTGCTTACGGGATTTTGTAGTCAGCCTAAATGTTCCTGTAATCAAAGTCAATGCAGGTCACCTAGTTCAGTAAATATTTTTGCTGCCCTCTTTCTTTACCTATGCAAAGCCGTGAGGTATTATTAAAAGAAAACACAATAATACCTACTTTTTTCTGTTATTGACCGCCATCAGATGAATATTACTGCACTACCGTTGTGGCTTCACTTTAGCTGGACGGAGGTCACAATTTAAAAAAAATTGTGATCAGTCCCACTCTTTCATTTTCAGTACAGTACTAATATTATAACTTGAATGATACCCAGTGCTGTTCCTAAACTGATATGCCTACTATAATTGAGTCAGAAACCATAAGGGTTTTCTCACTCATTTGCCAAACCTCTTAACCCCATTAGGGTTGTGGGGACGCTGAAGCCTATCTCAGCCGACACTGGGCGAAGGAAGGGTACACCCTGAACAGCTCGCGCAGTCAATCGCAGGGCCAACATACACACACAACCATTCACACCCACACTCACACCTAGGGGCAATTTGGGCAACAACCATTCACACTCACATACACACCTAGGGGCAATTTGGAATAGCCATTTAGCCTAATGTGCATGTCTTGGGAGTGTATGAGGAAACTGGAGTACCCGGAGGAAACCCATGCAAGCACAGGGAGAACATGCAAACTCAACATAGAAATGCCCAAGCCTGGGACTCGAACCCAGGACCTTCTTGCTGTGAAGTGGACATGGTAACCACTATGCCACTGTGCCAATATGTCGAATAAAGAAATCATTCATTCATTCATTGATTATCCATGCTGCTTATCCTGTTTAGCGTTGTGGGGAAGCTGGAGCTAGGTGCAAACTCTGGGTGCAAGGCCCCCTGAACAGTTAGCCAGACCATTGCAAATACACACCCAACCATTCACACCCACAATTACATCTAGGGGCAATTTGGAACAACCAATTAGCCTAATGTGTATGTCTTTGGACTGTGGGAAGAAACCAGATTACCCGGAGGTGAACATGCAGGGAGAACATGCAAACTCTACACAGAAATGCCCAATCCTTGAACTCAAAACCAGGACCTTCATAAATATTAAAGATTATAGAGATCTTTATTGTAAACTGTTGCATGAACAATGAAAATCAGTTTACAAGCAAAAAGTGCACAAAAGACAACTAAGGTAACTACACTAATGTGTGTATACTATGTGCATATGCCTACATACACATATATACACATGCCCATAGGTTCACATAAGCATACATATTATACATACATCTTATATATTAACACAATACATCTATTCACATATTCCCACATTTACAGACATATACGTCTATCCACATATTCACACATATACATCTATCCGTATATACACACATACACAGAAGGGTGCATGATATGTTAAAGGTGCATGGTATACACGGGTTAAGAGGTAGAGCTTTTTAATCATAAGATGCATGGTGCTAAAATGTTATATGATGTTTGAGACCTACTCTAAACATGAGTATTGCACTTAGAAGAATAATATTGCACTGTCCAGGAAGATTATCTGAATGATGATTCTTGCTGTGAGGCTGACGTGCTGACCACTATACCACCATGCCACCTGGAGTTTATATTTGTGTTTTACATTTTACAATAACACATGATCCTCTCACATGCCGTACAGATTTCCCAATTACGCAACATTACGATCGTTGGGAGTCTCCAAAATATTCTCGGGAGCGGTACGGATAGCCTAGTGTGAGTACACCCTTAATCTGATCGTCTTGTTTCAAAGGAGGAGGGAAACTCCCATGATTTGTCATAAACTTTGTATATGGAATACATGCTTGTTCTGTCTGACTTGAGCAATGTCCATGTTTTTGATCCATAAAGAAGTCCTGGCAGGATTAGTGTTCAGAAGAGGTACATTCTGGTCTTGATGAATCTGTTGCTAATCCTAATACAGTACTTAGTACTGGACATTCATCCAATGATTCAAAAACGTGCAGAAATTATATTACAGCTTATCTTGGCTTTTTAAATCTTTCACAAATGTTCAATATTTAACAACCTTAAGAAGGCTAAAAATCCTGTGTAAACGATATCTGAAGAGGAAGCAAGATCTGTTGTCACTTACTATTACTCATTTGCTAAACCACTGCTATAAGGGTCATGGGGAGACTGAAGCCTATCTCAGCCGACACTGGGCAAAAGCAGGCTATACCCTAAACACCTCACCAGACCATTGCAGGGAAACACACACAACCTTTCACAATCACACAGAGGGAGGGGCAATTTGGAGCAGGCAGTAAGCCTAATGTGCATGTCTTTGGACTGTAGGAGGAAACTGGAGTACCTGGAGGAAACCCACACAAGCACGGGGAGAACATGCAAAGTCCACACAGAAACGGCTTTGAAAGACCACTACGGCACTGTGACGCCCCAAGAAGGGTTGTCTGTGACATTATTTTGTCCAGATAATTCAAGTGAAGAAGATTAAAAATAAAACATTTAGAGAGACAAGTTAAAAAAGAAAAAGCTAAAGAAAGCTGTGTAAACCTCTACAAAAGACTTATTGAGAAAGGCCTGGAGAACATTTCTGAATGAAGTGTGTGAAGTGCATAGGTTTAATTGTATTTTTTTTTGGTTAGGGTCCCAAATATAAATCAATTACTGCAACAACAACAACAACAACAACAACAATTGAATGCATTAAAACAAAGAAGTGTCTGAGCACTGCTAATTAAAAACCCAAAAATATGGAAAGCCGGAATTTCTCAAATAGGTTTTATAATGGATCTCAAACTAAAGATCTGTTATTGGAGGCAGCGCTGCAGAGGAGATATATCCAACATCATGTTCCAAAAAAGCAGGATCAAAGTGGGTGACATAAGCCAGCGCAACCTTCAGAGTAGAAAGATAAATGGACAGCATGGGCTGTTATCAAAGGCCTCCTTGTTTGTAAGATTCTGATTAAAGCCCTGCAGTTCTTTTTTTCGCCTTCCCAGTGGAAATAGGTGTTCAAACATGACACTGTTTGGGTTGGCTTGTGACTCCGGTAAGAAGCTCCCCTCAGACTGCCAATGAGACCCAAGGGCAGTTGTGCTGGTGTGCTTTGGGCTTGAGGGTTCGGTGTTTTCACAACACTTTCCTGGCCATGGCACATGCAGTAATGGCCTAGAATTATATCCTGGAAAGATCTTCTTTTCCCTTCTTTTTCCCTCCACTAGGTAAGCTTATAGAGTAGTATGAAAATATAAACCCAGTGAAAATTGTTATAAATTTGCACAAAAGCGCGAATTACAGGTACCATGATGCCAAAACACTCAATAAGACTTAATCGTTATTACATCCAAATAACTGTTTCTGTGTTTCTATGTATTTGGCTTAAAGGTGCTCATTCAGTAGCGAATGTGTTTATCCTCCATTATCAGTTCATTTTGACTAAATACGAAGGCTTCCTGGTGAAACCACCGCAGCACAAGGGCTTAGTACCTCTTATTCACCTGTATTAAATTTTGTTTTAGTTCTGTTTACAATAACAATTTCAAGTGTGCGTAAGTAGAGAAACGATCTTGCAAATGTGTGGTAACTTAGAAAGTGGAAAAGTTGCATATCAAGTGATAAGAAAGAGAAGAAGGCATATGATAAAAAATATGTCATGGCCGGTGCAGGGGTCATTGACACCCACATACAAGAGTAAGAAATGGTTCCATAAAAGACATTCTTCCATTTTATTTCAAAGAAATAACAGTATATTGACATTAATGCTTGGTAAGTGAATGGGCACCTTTAAGACCTCTTCTTTGTTGTCCTGCTAAACAAACAACAGCTGGACTCTAATTCATTTCTGGCATGTTCTCACACTCTTCTTATGCTAATACACCAGTAGCAGTACAGAGACTAAATAAATATTGATTTCAGCAAAGAACATTGCCTCAAAGACCTAGCCATCCATCCATCCATCCATCCATCCATCCATCCATCCATCTTCTTCTGCTTATCTGAGGTCAGGTCGTGAAGGTAACAGGTCTAGGCCCAGGCATCCCTCTTTCCAGCGACACATATTAGCTCCTCCTGGGGCGTATTAGCTCCTCTCAAGATGTTCCCAGGCCAGACGGACATATACAGTCCCTCCAGTAAGTTCTAGGTCTTAACCAGGGCCTCCTTCCAGTTGGATGTGCCCAAAACACCTCTAAAGGGAGTCAACCAGGAGGCATTTTAAACAGATGCCCAAACTACCTCACCCGACTCATTTCCGACTGTACCCTAAGCTGCCCCAAGATTTCTGAGCTCCTCACCCTTAAAGACACTTAAAAACAGAAATCCTAACACAATTACTTTTCTCTTATCAGATGGTTGAAAAAACCTTTCAGTAAACTCTCTTATCTCTTTTATCGTATGTTATAGTTATGGTTGTCTTCTCAACGCATATACATGCATTTGTAGCAAATTGCAATTTGCAATATTTTTACTATCTAAGAAATTCCATAATCTCACGTATGTGTGTACAGGTCATTTTCTTGTGTACAAAGAGGAAATCCAAGAGTGTATGCTGAGTGGGTTTTGTTTTCTATATTGTAATTTTCTACATCAAAAGAATAATTCAGAGTGATAAATCTGAATGCACATGCATAGTCTCACCATATCGAGGACGGCTGGAACCTCAGTCATTCGCAAGGTCCCAGAAATGTGCATATCACGTGTAAACAAAGAAGCATGTTTAAGTGGGTGGTCTTCTAAAAAATCTGATTTATCAGAAAAAATTCTTCATATGATTAAAGTTTTTAATTAAGAGTTACTTCATGGAAACAGCAAAAAATATGGCAAATATCGATTTCTGCATGAAATGCCTTTAACATCAGGTGCAATAGCACTTAAGACTAAAGCTGAGTCTGTGCTTATTCTACTAAAATGTGTTTATAGCTGCTGTCAGTTTGCAGTGACAGATACCAGGCATCTCTCCGACCAAAAATGATGAACCAATTTTGTTTGTTAGGAGGTGAAACTAAACAAGATGGAGCACTTTTACATCATGAAGCAGCAGTTTCAGCTCAGCCAGGTGCAGGAAGCTGATAAGGACAGTGATGACATTGTAACTCTAAAGAACTTGTGGAGAATAACAGCTGGTTTCAGAACAATTTATCAATGATTTTTTTAAATCAGATTTGAGGGATAATGTAAGAGCAAGTTTAAATAGTTAACACTAAGAATAAAAATAAAATAAGATTTTATCAAGAAGAAGAAGTTTATCAAAAAGAAGGAGTTTATCAAAGCGGGGCAGCACGGTGGTGCAGGGATTAGCACATCCATCTCACAGCAAGAACGTCCTGGGTTCGAGTCGCAGGTTTCGTTTCTGTTTGGAATTTGCATGTTCTCCCTGTGCTTGCGCAGGTTTTCCTCAGGGTACCACTGTTTCTTCTCACAGTCTGAAGACATACATTAGGTTAACTTGTTGTTCCAAATTGCCTGTAGGTGTGGGTGTGAATGGTTGTGTGTGTTGCCCTGTACTGAATTGGCGAGCTGTTCAGGGAGTACCCTGCCTTCGTGCAGAGATGGCTGATATAGGCTCCAGCATCCCCGGGACCCTAGTAGGATTAAGTGGTTTGGCAAATGGATGGATAGATGGCTGGCTGTTCAAAATTACCCATGGATGTGAGTGTGAATGGTTGTGTGTGTGTTGGCCCTGCATTTGACTGGCAAGGGTTTTATCCTTGGCCCAGAGTCAGCAGAAATAGGCTCCAGCCTCTGGCAAATGAATAAATTAACGAATGTTTATCATGGTGACAGATTTAATGTACAAATTATGTTTAAAATCACCAGTAAATTATTATTGTCCCAAAATATGACTTCAAAAGGTTTAAGATACTGCAATAAACTGGCGAGCTGTCCAGGGTGTACTCTGCCTTTGCCCCCCCAATGTTAATCGGTTATGATTTGTGTGGAAGAAATCACATTTAATTATGAATTCTTGCGATTTGAAGTACAAGATCTCATTTAATACTATCTGACCGTTTAGTAGATGCATAAACCGAAGTTAGGCAAACTTAAACTATGTACTTGTAATCATTCATTACGCTGAGCTGGGACTATGTGAGGAATTTGGCATGCCATATCTTTTTAAATAAAGCTTTACAGTGAGCTATGTTTATTGGTGCATGCATTAAACTATGACTGTAATTCACCAGAAACTGTTCTCATGCAGGGCAGTACGGTGGCGTAGTGGTTAGCACGTCCGCCTCACAACAAAAAACGGTCCTGGGTTTACGTCCAGGGCTTGGCAGGGGCGTTTCTGAGTGGAGTTTGTATGTTCTCCCTGTGCCTGCTGAGTTTCCTCCTGGTACTCCGGTTTCCTGCCACAGTCCAAAGACATGCACCTTAGGCTAATTTGCTGTTTCAAATTGCCCTTATGTGTAAGTGTGTTTGTGAATAGTTGCGCATGTGCTTGCCCTGTAATGGTCTGGCAACTGGGAGTAAGGGGTTCAGCAAATGAGTGTGAGTGTCCACACACAGTTCACAATAATATTTTAGGGGAATGGATATGCGTACCAAAGATTTGTCTAACAGTATTAAAATTTCAGTGATGCAGAGGTGCTCGATTAAAGCAGGGGAGAGAACAAATAGAATGGAGTGGATGAGATCGAGTGAGGTGGAAAAAGACTCTCTCATCGAAGACATGTTCAGAGCCATGTGGGAGAAATGCTTTACAGTATTTACTCAGGTGGAATAATACACATCTAAGCAGGCCACTGTGTGGTGACAAAACAAAGAGGATTCCAAAGAATGTGCTCCATGTGCTCCTAAGCCTGCTCGAGTGTAATTGCATTTCCCAGTTGGATAGTCAGCCTTGACCAACAACAGGGGTTCAAGTGAAAGTTCCAGCCATAACTCTACATTCATGGTGACATGTCACTCACTCACAATAAAATGTATGAACGTCAGACCGGATTATAAAATTAAGACAAATGTTCAAAATGATCCATATAACTATGAAAACGACTTCAGGTGAAATTCTAAAATCTACTTTAACACCAGTTTTGACATAAATGCCTGGAAATCGTTTTGCTGACTGTTATGGAGCAGGTGTACATTCCTTAGAAAGAAGAGACGGAGATCTTTCAGAGATCAGAGGTTAAACAGTTCCTTACACGTACATGAACACATGTCGTATGTCATGCTGAAAAATGAGGCCTGTAGGTGGGAGTTGCTATCATAATATCATGATGTTGGCAAGTGGATACGAAGGAATTCCAGTCACAGTAAAAAAAACAGGTACACACTGAACCTATCAAGTGGACATGGAGAACAGGGCTGAGTGTCTACAGTGATGCAGTCGGTATTTGAAAGGTAAAGGGGATTATCTTTGGCAGATAATTTTTCACTTTTCAGATTCACAGTGGGCGGCAAGGTGGTGTAGTGGTTAGCACGTCTGCTTCACTGCAACAAAGCCCTGGCTCAAACCCCCATGCTTGCGTGGCTCTCCTCCGGGAACTCCGGTTTTCTTTCACAGTCCAAAGATATCTGTGAGTGTAAATGGTTGTGTATGTGTTTTGGCCCTCCTATGGTCTGGTGAGCTGTTCAGGGCCTTCATCCAGTGTCGGCACAGGTAGGCTCCAGCCTCCCTGTGACCCTAATAGGATTAAGCGGTTCAATGAAGGATTGAAGAATGAGTATGTAAGATTCACAGCTATTTGGGTTCAAAGCAAAGATTATGTGTTGTAAGAGAAAGGACTTTCTGACTGAAAAAAAAAATCTCATTTAAATCATTACTAATTGGGGATATTGGTGGATTGGTTGGATCACAAATCCTCCTCACTGTAACAAATATATCATACACAATATTGAGGAAAAAGCCAGATGCAAGTACAAAATATTTTAATAAGAAGTTGTGGAACATGTTAAATAAAGACAAAGTAAGAGCTTAAAGATAAGCAAGAGCTTGAAGAGAGTGACACCCCCAGCATAGCTGGCTGGAGACCTGATGTCCTCCATGCTGCAGTGGGGTGGAGCAATCTACTCCAGGTCCAGTAGAACAGACCAATAGCCACAGCGAAGCTCAAGGGCATAACAGAGTCCAAGCCAGAGCCAGTGGGGGTATCGACCTCCTCCATGAAGCCAGAAGGAGGAGTCAAACTCTCGATTGTGAATTGAAGTGACTTCAATTGCAAGGCCAGAGAGGAAAGAGATGCTTCTGGGAGATGCTAAATTACGAGACAGAAGCAATATAGGTTGTGGGGCCGGATGGTGAAATAATGCAGCCTGCAAAGCAAGAGAAAAGTATGTGAAACTCATAGCAAGAAGGGGAACTGATGTATAGCAAAGCGAGGTGCAAACCGGAAAACCCACGCAAACATGGGGAGAACATACAAACTCCATACAGAAACTCCATGCCGAGCCCAGGACTCAAACCCAGGACCTTCTTGGTATGAGTTGGATGTGCTAACCACTATGCCACCGTGCTTCCCTCAATATTGACCTGAGAAGACCAAAACCTTAAAACAGCTAAAAGCTGAAAATGCACTTTCTGAATATTCCACAGTCCCACCACAGTCCACTATCATGGAAGCACACTCCTCAGCCTACCCGGGAAAGTCTGTTCATGAGTACTGGAGAGGAGGATCTGACCGATGGTTGAACCTTGGACTTAGGAGGAACAATGTGGTTTTCATCCTAGCCGCAGCACTTTTGACCAGCTTTACACACTCTACAGAATCCTGAAGGGGGCATGGGAGTTTGCCCATTCTGTCCATATGTGCTTTGTGGACTTGGAAAGGGCTTTTGACCATGTCCTTCTGGCTTTCTTGTAGGGTGTGCTCTGGGAATATGGTGTACCAGACCCATTGCTACGGGCCATTCAGTCTCTATATTGAAGGAACCAGAGCTTGTTCCGCATTGGTAACAACATGTCGAATTTGTTTCCAGTGGGGGTTGGACTCCTCAAAGGCTGTTCTTTGTCACCGATTCTGTTCATAATTTTTATTCTAGGCACAGCCGAGACGTTGAGGGATTCTGGCTTGATGGTCATAGGATCTCGTCTCTGCTGTTTTTGCAGAGGACGTTGTCCTGTTGGCTTCATCAAGTCAGGGCCTCCAGCTCTCGCTGGAGTGATTCACAGCTGTGGCCAGAATGAGAATTGGCACCTCCAAGTCCAAGGCCATGGTTCTCAGATGGAAACGGGTGGAATGCACCCTCCGGGTCTTGAATGAGGTAGAACAGGAGATTGAAAGGTGGATTGGTGCAGCCTCTGCGGTAAAGTGGAGCTTGTACCGGTCTGTTGTGGTGAAGAGGAAGCAGAGCTGAAAGGCAAAGCTCTCAATTTACCAGTCAATCTACGTTGCTAAACTCACAAGCTTCGGGTAGTGACTGAAAGAACAAGATTGCGGATACAAGCAGCTGAAATAAGCTTCCTTTGAAGAGTGGCAGGGCTCTCACTCAGAGATAGGGTCGATCGTTCAGGAGGAACTCGGAGTAGAACTGCTTTTCCTCCACATTGAGAGGAGCCAGTTGAGGTGGCTTGGGCATCTGCTTAGAATGCCTCCTGAACGCCTCCCTGGTGTGGTGTTTCCGGCATGTCGAACTGGGAGGAGGGCCGGGGTTGACCCAGAACATGCTGGAGGGACTATGTCTTTCGGCTGGTCTGGAAATGCCTCAAGCAGAAGAAAATGACTGACTGACACTTCACAGTCCTCTTTTTGCAATAGTAACTCGAGTTCTTACAGCATTGTTGAGTGTTTCCAGCTCATTCAACTACAGAGGCATTAGGAAATCCAAACACTGACATTAGGTGATGAGGCATGGGGTGCAATCTAGTTTCCAGCTCCTCTCAAAGGTGTTCAGTGAAGCTCAGTGCAGGACACTTGAGTTCTTCCACTCCAACCATGAAAACCCATGATTTCAAAGACTTTGGTTTGTGCACAGGTGCATTGTTATGCTGAAACATGTTTGAGCTTAAGAAAGGACGTTTTAATTCTATACCATACAAGAACATTTTAGACCAGGGGTGCAACCATGCAGGAGCTACACTTTCCATCTGCTCAAACCAATCGATTTTTACTTTCAAACAGGTAGAAGGTGTGGCTCCTACTCGATTGGAATGAAAACCTGAACCCACATGGGCCAGCTGTACAGTATATAAGATTAGACACCTCCAGACAATATTAAACAATTCTTTGCTTGCAACTTTGTGGGGAAAACCAACTTATGGGTGTGATGGCCAGGTTTCCACATATTTTTGGCCATGTAGTCTATGTTTAGATTATGATTAGATGAAAACAACTGTATTTACTTGTATCAAATACCAAAACAATCCAACACACCAATGGTTTCTATCCTGAAATGTTCCACTTGTATTATAAAAGGGAGTGGTCATGAAAACACTGTTCCAACTAATCTTCCTTTAAAATACACACATGCCCAGAAGACTTGAAACAAGTCTTTTTTGGCGGAGCTCAGGAAGTTGTACCTCTCGTTGAGCAAATCCAGATAAGGCACATTATACTCCTTTCAGCCTGAAAAGGTGGTAAGTAAAAATAGATCAGACTACACTTAATCCTTTTTGATGATTTTTGGAAAAGGTCACAGCTGTCCATTCGAAGAAACCATTATGCAGATATCCTTCTATGCTTTTACCATACTTTTATCAATGTTTAAATCATACCGCAACGTCCAAGTTTTGTCTGGCTTGATTTTAGCTGCTTTGTTGAGCATACATCATGGTCCAAGATCATGCGACTGCACCTTGCATCTATTATGTCTGTTATACCATTCATTTTATGGGTCACATTTGGTGGATTTGGTGTGGGAAGTCAGCTTTTCATTAATGGCAGCTGCTTCTTCCAACTGGGGCCAATCATCTCAAATATCTTCAGAGAAAAAAAAATGGAGAAATGGGATCTGCCTTCACTGTGCTTTAAAACATCAAACGTGTCACAACAGAGTGATAGTTGTGAAATTATTTTTGATTTCTTCCATAACGCATCAGAGCACCAGTCATGGGAAATGGTTTCAAAGGTCCCTTTATTAAAAAATGCACCCAGAAGGTTCAAATGAGTTGAAACCTGTTGGAATGTATTTATTTCCTTAAAGAATGGGGGCTCAATTTCAGATCCATGGATTTGGGACAGTGTGTTCTAATTAAGATCTATAAAACTGTAATTATCTTTGACGACTTTGACTGGAAGGTCAAGACAGAAAAATTTCCCTATTGGAAACTGGTGAAAAAAAAAAAAAAAAAGATTTCATAAAACCCCGAGAATGTTTTATAGAAGATTTTAAAATATTCACATTTTTACACTTTTTACAGAAGGATATCTTAGTCCACTCTCTGAACAAGTCTAAACTACAGGGTCAAATACTCCTCCGACCGACCCCCAGTCCTTTGTGTGGCTTTCAAGACAGGGTCACATGATAGCTCTGTACGACTCTTTTTCGAAGGTGCTTTCACCTTTGGTCAAGTGCTTTGAAACCAACATGCTATTGTTATTTTACTGGCCATGACAGGGACAAAGGGCCGACTGACCGACTCACACACTGACTGTAAACCGATCCGGCTGGGAATTCCAATCTCTTTCTCTTTCTATACTAAATGTGATCTTTGGACTGCATGACTGACCACCTTATTATCTATATGCGGTCAAGGATTATCAATACACACCATACTGGGTCCACAGACCAAAAACAAGCACCTGCTTTGTACAGGAACTCCCAACGGAATAACTGACAAAATTCAGTATATATTCACACAAAAATAATACATTTGTAATGAATGCAATGTAAAAGGCAGAAATCTTTCTTTTTGCTAACATTACTCAGGCATAACTTCGCATTCTAACAAACCTTTAATCACATACTAAATAAAAACACCTTTATATGCTGAGAAAAATCAAAGTGTTCTATCTATATTTACTTAAACGAACCAATGTCTACAGATAATTAGAAGATGATTCGTAACTGCAAATGGACTTGTTCCGGTCGATATGACTTTATCAGCTCTAAGGTTACATAGGTTTGATCTTTAACTCAGTAAGAATAAAAGGCAACTAAGGCAGCACATGATTTGGTTAATGACTACAGTTTCTGCAAAAAAAAAAATCCATATTTCTTAAAAGATTATTTTTGAGTTTTGAGTTTACAGCTTTCTGGAACCTTTATATGCCTTAACTGCAAGAAAAATCTTAAATCTTAAAAATCTTTAACACATTTACTTACAATATGTTCAGTGATACACACACCCTCAACGCCAGCCACAATATGCATGACTATGGGTGTTACTGTTTTAAGCCCTGACACAGTATTAAGTTCTTATAACCATATGTGCACAAAATTTATGTTGTGCTGACATTTTGAACATAAATTTTTAGGAGCTTTGTGGTTTTAAAACAGCTACATATGGAATGTGTGGATGGGGTTGTCGAGTAAGCCCCAAATCTGGACTAAGACAACGGTGTCAAGAAATTGATGTGCTGAATAGTTACGAGTGTGAGTGGTTTCATTTAATGTTGTGATAATAAAAAATAAATAAATAAATAACACTAGCACTAGTTCTATTCTAATCTTGATTTTAGATCACTGGTATGAACCATGAGTCTGCTCAGAGATTCTTTCTTTAAACTTTGCTGGCAAGAAAATACAAAGAGGGCATGATTGCTGACATCATCGTATCACTTGCTAAAAGGGGACACACACACACACACACAAATAGGAGGGTGGCGTGTGGTGGAGGGTGAGGTGGGGGTTAGAACACCTTCGGTTTCAAATGCGTACCTCCCAAACAAAGAAACCCCTGAGGCACCTTAGCACAGGTGTGACCTGGATTTGATAAACTTAACTTCTTACCCAGAGTAAATAATGCCAAAGCTGCCCAGGTGCACCTTTTGTTTGTGTGTGACTTTTGGCAGCGGTGCGACTTTCGCAACAGGGACGGGGGGAGGAGAAGCACAATACGTCCGAGCTTGAGGCTTTATGAGCTCAGCTGATGGCACAGATAACGTAAAAAAAAAGAGGCTTGGAAGGGTCGGGTCATTCCCTTTAACACACACCCTGTTCTGAAGGATGTTGGCAAAGACATTTGATGACACTAGCGCTTTCATACTTTCTGTTGTTTAAATTCTTTTTAGTGGGATCTGTTTCAGGTCTTGCCCTTAGGCTAAACAAACAAATAGTTTTATGACTATTTTTGAAGTTGTCAACAGATTATTAACAAGTCATTTATCTGACTCAGTTTTATTACAAAATAGTAGGGCTGCCCTCCCGATGAGAGAGGAGGCATAAAAGAAAGCATGTGTATAAATACTGTGTGGTCCTCCTGCATGATGCAGAAAATTTGTGTTAGGAAATTGGTTTTAATGTTTTAGCAGACTACACTATATATCACACTCCTGCTCTCAGAAATGGAAAGGTTAATAATTCCCACAGCGTGTTAGTAATACTAAACAGTACTAAGCTATGAGATGAGAGAACATGTTTGATCAGGCAATCCTGAGAGCTCAGAAAGACTTCTTTACAGTATAGTTTACACTAGTGGGTGGTCCTAATATTCAACTTCATCAAAGATTAACCTTTTTTGGGGGGTAATGTGATTCTTTTTTGTAATGCGATTCAGAGAGCACTATTTTTATCCGGTCTAAAGGAGGCAAAATCCTTAGATTATGTCAAGCTAGGATGTTAAAGAAGAATACCAACACAGAAAACGAGAGCAGCGAGGATAATTCAGCCTTTCTTCTATAATCATGTTTGAATTATCTGCTCAATTTACATTTTTAAAGCTTGTTGGCGCCAGTACATCTCCGTAGGTGTATAGGTACTGTGAAAACTATGAAACATATTTACAAATATATAATAAGAAATATTTAGTATTTTTACCTCCGCCAAGGAGGTTATATTTTCACTGGTGTTGGTTGGTTGGTTTGTTTGTCTGTTTGTATGTTAGCATCATTACCCAAAACGTTATGAACAGATTTTAATGAAATTTTCAGGATGAGTTAGAAATGATACAAGGAACAATTTATTAAATTTTGGCAGGGATCCAGATTATTGTCTGGATGCAGGGAATTTTTAAAGATTTTTGCGGCCTTGGCGGAGGTCTGCGCTCTAAGCGCTCTCTAGTTTATATTGTAATGATCTCTAATACGAATGTAGAGCAGATGTTTTAAGGATGATTGTTGTTCCATATGAGATTATCTTTTTGTTAGAAATTCTTAGGAAGTGGAATGATGTGCTCAAATGTTGGTTTGATTTTAAATAGGGTTGGACAGGAGGGGGCTGAGAAAAAAATAAACATTTTTCTAAATGCCATTTTTCATCAGAGGAAGCACTTAAGTGGGGGAACAAAATGCAAAAAGGGGTCAGGGGGGTCATGCTGGCATAATATTGTTGGTAATACACAACAGTGTTTTGTTCTGATGTTTTTCTTCTCGTTTCTAAACACAGGAAGCGCTATACTAGACAGTGCTTGATTCACAGGGTTTTTTTTTTTTTTTGGACTCTTATACAGTGGTTTCTTTGAATATTTGTGTAAATGAACAAGCTGTAACTGAGTCTTTTATACCAGTGTTGGTAACACCAGGGTATAATGTTAAATTAAAGTAGTGGTGGTGTAGTATTGTTTACAGGATCAACATTTTGGGAGAAAATTCTGGCCGGGACTCCGTCTATACTTGCCTGCCGTACCTCATGTGATCTTATAATTGGAACTGCTAAGGGGTCATATAAGACCCGACAAATTGTCAGGATATGTGTACCTGTCTCCGGTTCATAATCTGTTTATTTCCCTAATGTTGCATGGCTCTTGTTTCATTAAAAACATGTAATGTTGTCACTAGCTGATGTATGTGACATGTAGTGATGATAAACATGCAGCCTTGAGTGAAAGGTCAAAGTAACAAATATTTTAGCCCTGGAATTAAGACAAAAAATGTGTAATGTCATAGACACACTATACAAACTGTGATAAATGTCTGTAATGAGGTGATATCCCAGCACTGTTGAATTCTCAAAGCTGGCTGTGCTACTGGCCTGATTATTAGGATCTTGCAGCACTTTAACCAAACAATATTAAAATGCCATACTAATTTGCAGGAATACATTTCAATATTTATAATTTGATTAAAATTCTGCCAATGATCAAAAACAAAGAAGTCATATAAAAATAAACCTTCTCATCACATAGAATTCAAGCCTTTGTTTCCTATCATTTAATTTAATAATGTGGAGAACTTTTCAAACAGAATTTGATGCCCACTATGCAATCAGGCGAAAAGGCTTTTCTCTGATGTCAGCTGCAAGATAATTTTAATTGTGCATAAAAAATACTAGGGTGTGTGTATGTGTGTGTGTGTGTGTGTGTGTGTGTGTGTGTGTGTGTGTGTGTGTGTGTGTGTGTGTGTATTTACCTGTCCCCTGCATAACATAGTGTCGATTCTGTTCTTGTCCTGATGGAATTGGCTCAATATTTTGAGGGGGGAATCCTGTTAGGTAGTGAACACAGTGCTGTAATAATGTACTCACATGATTTTTCCCACTGCGGTTGGCCTCTTCACGCTTGGCCAGGGCTCTCAGGAAGTTGTCTTTGAGTTCTTTTCCTGCACTTGCCAGGGTCCTGGAAAAGTCAACAATGACAACATTGAAAATGTTCCTTTAAAAAGGTATTTAATGCCTAAAATGTTCTCGGGATGGTTTTCTTTAATTAAAATCTACACACACACACACACACACACACACACACACACACACACACACACACACACACACACACACAGTATATTTATTTTAAAACTAACGTCATCACAACTGTTCATATGTATTTCTGAGGGAACCAAAGATGAACAAATAATAAACTTACAAAAAAATTAAAGTAAGACTTATAGAAAGATAGATCATGTAAGTCTTACTGAATTTAAAATTTTTTTTGAACCAAAAGGTCGCTGGTTCGATTCCTGAACCAGCAGGAAAAATGTGTGACGGTGGGAGGGTGAGTTACACCTTTCCTTCCACCACCTTCATGGCTGAAGTGCCTTTGAGCAAGGCACCTAACCTTCAACTGCTCTCCGGGCGCCCCAGTGTGAGTGGCAGCCCACTGCTCCAAGTGTGTGTGCTCATTGTTTTCATGCGTGTGCTCACTTTGGATGGATTAAATGCAGAGGCAATAATTTTCCGTGCAGGATGAATACAGTATATCAAAATCAAAAAATCTTAACCAAAATACACAGAAATAAAGGAAAGAACTAGATATTGGAGCTGAAATACAAAGTCACATAGAAGCATGGTCTGAACCTGCAGTGTAAAGGGTCTGATTTTTTAAAATATTAAGCCCCTAAGTACTTCAACATGGAAAGGAAAAAATAAATGCAGCCAAATGACATTAAATCACAACCGACTTAACACAAAACAAGGAGTGATTTATGAATTGCAAAATGTGTGCAGTCCCAGCGAGTGATTTCAGTCCAATAACGGGACTTTTAAGGTAATTAATCACAGCAGGAAATGCTATTGCATGAATTTTCTTCCTGCTGCTATTCACCACTATCTCACGTTAAATGTTGCTTTTTCAGCATGATTAGATTTCCTGCAATGGAAGCAAAGTTATGCCATGCTGCAGGATCTGTGGCACCTGACAAAACACTCATCTCTCACTGCACCTTTCACAGTGTAGTACCAGCAATAGCGCCTTGTCATTCACCCCAACCTTCACTTTGCTCAACTTTCATAGCGTCTGCATTATGTCTGCAGAATCATCCGCTTGCCAGTAGACAGGTATTTGAGAACTTGCTCTGGTTTACGCACTGCTCTGTGAGGTGCACGGAGAGGTGAAAAGGGTAGCTTGGGTACAGCATGACCGATCCTTACCTACTTAACATATACAGTACAGATTATATTACATGGCATTCTATGTTTACTGTGTAGCACTGCTCAACTGACCCAGGTCATTCACCCCCCCCCCTTTTTTTTTTTTTTTTTAGTTTACAGCAACTTTAAGACCTTTCCTTTACACAATCAAAATTTGCTGAAAATAATCAGGATTGATTTGAAATATTTATTACATAATATATATTAAGCCAAACAAACAAAAGTTGGTTCATTTAACATTCTTCAAAGGAGCTCAGTTATAATGAGGGAAGACAATCACCTCACCAATCCCTAAACACAGGTCATTTTGAAAGGTCGTTTTTTTCACGTCATATGTTCATATTCATTCTAATGATCAGGAATAAAGATGTAATGGGTTTGAACTTTGCAAATAAGTGTAAAGTCAAAAGTCATGTACCTGCAAGGTCAGAAGATTTAATACTAATGGGCCTCTAAACCCTCTTACCTTTAAGTCATTATCAGTTCTTGCTCAACTTGCTCAGATGACATGCATACAGGTCTCACCACTCAGAAAGGATTTAGCAGACCATGATGCGATTGGAGCCTCTTCTGTTTATTCTGGATGATGAAAAGAAAGTGAGTGTGTGTGTGTGTGTGTGTGTGTGTGTGTGTGTGTGTGTGTGTGTGTGTGTGTGCGTGTGCGTGTGTGCGTGTGTGTGTTAGGTCAACACTAAGTAAATGGAACACACACATGCCATTTGTTTTGCTCATCCTACTTGGCTGCTTGTACTACCTCTTTTGCAGGTGGATGCCAAGTACTGTAAAATTAGCAAGACCAAGCAATCTTGCTAGAGAGAAACACTAAAGTAAGGCTCAGAATGACAGACTAACTGTTTTATTTATCCAGTAGGGTTAATAAAATAAAAAAAATAAATAAAACTCACACTCACTCACTCATTTGCTGAACCGCTTTAATCCTTCATTAGGGCCTATCTCAGTTGACAATGTGCAAAGGCAGGGTATGAACAGTCCGCCGGACTATAGCAGGGCCACACACAAACAACCATTCACAACTAGAGGTAATCTGGAACAGCCAATTAGCCTCATGTGCATGTATTTGGACTGCAGGAGAACACCTGAGTACCCGGAGGTAAACCATGCTCCACACAGAAATGCCAAAGCCCAGGATTCTAACCCTTGCTAGGAGGCGGACGTGCAACCACTATGCCAATGTGCTGCCTTTAAAATTTTTGTTATAAGTATCTTAATCATAGCTAAAAAGGACCTATGTTAAGGTATATAAATAATCATAATTGTTATTGAGTAAAGAATAAATCCTTGGGAATCTACAGTTACATGAAAATAATCACTGACAGGGGTACAGCTTTATTAAATAAAGGATGATATATACCCCCAGTGCAGTTAACTGGGTTATGAAAGGCCAGCAATGTCTCTTACTGTCTGTGGGTAGAGGTTTGTAAAAGAACCATTGCTGTATTCCTAAAGAGTAGGCCACTGGGTTGCCGTCAGCGTGTCTCTGCCCTGAGATGGCTTGGCGAGCTGTCCAGTGTGTACTTTGCCCTCGCCCAGAGTTGGCTGAGATGGGCGTCAGCCTCCCCACGACCCTAATTAGGATTAACTGCTTCAGAAAATGAATGAATGAATGAATGAATGAATAAATGAATGAATGAATGAATGAATGAATTACCCAACACTTCCTGTGAAATGTAGTGCTAAATAATAAATTGCTTGATGAGCTGTTTACACAAATCTTCAAATGAGACAGTGAAAAATAAAAGTCACAGAAAGGTCTGAGCAGGAAACTGAGATTTTCTGAACAACTCTCAAACCTTATAATCTTCAATAATTCTAATTTTATAGAATTTGTGGAAACAGATGTTTGTATCAGTTTAGTACATTTTTAAATTCATTTTCAGTAATACCATTATCATGGACAGGTTTAGGCGGGATCCAGAGTATATCCTGGGAATGCTGGGACCTTGCTGGGAATAGACCCTATACAGGATCCTGGTCTATCACTGGACACCATGCAAACACACAATTACACACTTAGTGAGAATTTCCCTTATGTGATTAATACAGT
>JAOUQZ010000027.1:7347818-7359886 GCA_028564935.1 Neosilurus hyrtlii
ATATATATATATATATATATATAAATTAAGAACATCTTAATAACAACAAGAAATAATGAAATATTTAAAAACAGATAATTTCTTACATCAAAACGTTTTTATTGAACATTTAATTGTTAATGAAATTGTTACCTTTTACAAAGAGGTTATGCTTTTGATTAGGTTTGTGTGTTAGTTAGCAGGACTAGGCAAAAGGTTATGCACAAATGTTCCTGATATTTGTACCAAAGGTGGGGCTTTGGACAAAGAAGCTGCAGTCAGATTTTTGGGTCAAATTCTAGATAAAGGAATTTTTAAAGGATTCTTTAACATTGTATTTTTGACATTTTTGTTCATATGGGGATTTCTGGAATTGGCAGAGGTTTGCACTCCTCAAGTGCTCTTTCTGCATGTTAGAGATGCATTTGATATGTAAACAGATTTACAGCATCTTTAGCAGTACGTTACTTTGTACATTTGTAAATAACAGAATTGTATATTTTTGCAGTAATTTGGTGCATCATTACTTTGTCAGTACGAGTATCTTATGTAATGACAATAGAAACTTAACCTCCTAAGACCCAAAACCTATTGTGTACCTTCTCAATTCTCCACACTGCTTCTATCCCTTCCCACCTGATAACTACTGAACGTGATTAATGTCTTCAAACAGCTGTTTGGCATAAGAGTAATACCCAATAGCCCTCATATGAGGATCTTACAAGGACATACACAAGTGTAGTTGGAAGAAAATATGATGTCCTCATATGAGGACAGCTTGGTCTCGAGAGGTTAAAGGTGGTCACTTCATTTGAGAAGTCATTTAACATAAAAGGTAGTGTTTGCTGCAGAATTCATCATTGGCAAAGGGGGAGAGGGGTGTCAAACTACAAAGCAGTACTGTCTGTTGTGTTTGCTGTGCAGATATATAATGTAAGAAACACTTCCACCTCTGCTCCGGCATACTGGAGCCCGGGTTATGAGTCATCACACATCCTAGGCCTTGGAGTGTAATGTAAAGGAAAAAGATGAATACATTGCCTACCTCTGCGTGGTCACTAACCATTGTAACAGTTCCTAATAAAATTGCTAATAAAAATGGTTCACTAAGAAGTCGAGAGTGGGTGGGTGGAGACCGCTCCTTCAGCTTTAGACCTCTCTTCGAAAAACGCTGCTTACATGACAAATGGCACACAGGGAGGAAATGGTTAAAAGCAGCACAAGCAAACAGATGGTTTCATTATGGCCATAACAGAAATTCAGCCCGCCTTGCTTTGAATCTGGTTAGATTTGGGATGGCGAACATTTTCGGAACGTATAAGCTCTGAGCGCACACTGATTAAGTCTCAATGCTGATATGGACCCGATGAAGATTAATCAGTTGCAAAAGCAGGCTAAACGAAACCATCTTTACGCCTTGACCACACAGTTGTTACATGTGGTGGTGAAAATGATCACAAGCACACAGAGCCAAATGATTCCAGGACAAAGCTAACTGAGGTCTGGTCATCTGGCAATCTGGTTTGTAGTAATTCGAAAGAGCCTGATAAATGAGATGTTCTTAATTAAAGCCCATTAAATAGCAAGAACTATTGTCCTTTTATAGACAATTGGATTTTAATGATTCATCCACTTGAGTGGTCATGTGGTACAGATGTACGCAATGATAGCAGGACATGTATAATATAACTATAATCATGTTCTATTTGTTGTTTCACTAAGAAGTAATAAGTATGTGTCCACTGCCAACATTACTAAAAATCCAGCCAAGTCAGACAAATGCTCCAAATGTAAATTTGCTAAACAAGGCTCAATCCATTTTTATTTCTTATACCAAATGACAAATCCTAGATCAGCTTGGCTGCCATGTCCTTCCATGTTCTTCACAAAAATCACAAGAAATCAAATTGTAGTACTAGTTTCGTGACGAGCTCCATCACACAAAAACGAACTTGTTATCCTTCAGGCCTCTGGCTTGAGCCACACATGTGCCGAGCTAATTTCTGCACCGCCAAGTTTCATTCGAAACAGCTCATAGCACGTTCACAGCTATCAACCGCATTCAAGACACATGCGTATACACAATTTTAAAAAGAACATTTGTTCCAGATTGCCTTGATGCATTGCAAATCTATCAAGGAAGCGGGGTTTTTGCCAATTTTTGAGTTCTTTCAACGCTAACAAGCTGAATGAGAGAGCTGGCATTTGAGCCCAGTGAATACAGATATTTGTTCAGCTGATTTAAATACAGTTCCATTCAACGGGAACATTCAGCAAGGAAAGGTGGGAACAGACTATAATCCAACACACACACAATTCATTTTTACTCAAGCTGTTCCATTGTTCTATTCTGAAAGAACCTATAGGATCATGACTTTTATATATATATATAATCTTTTCAAAAGCAGGCAGATGGGTGCAATAATAGTGTAATCTAGCTAAATAAAATATTTAACGCTTCTTATCTGTTCATTTAAAGCAAATGTTGCCCTATGACAAGTATTTTGTTTTATAATTCAACTGAAAATATAGAAAATAAATCGTACACCTATCTGTCTGCCATACAGCAAAAAGTCCTGGGTTCGAGTCCCGGGCTCCGGCATGTCTGTATGTAGTTTGAATGTTCTCCCCATGCATGCAACGGTTTCCTCCATAAGTCTAACTGTGTGGCTGTGTGTGTTGGCCCTGCAATGGTCTGTCGAGCTGTTCAGGGTGCACCCCGCCTTCACCCAATATTGGCTGAGATAGGCACCAGCCTTCCCATGGACCATAGCGGGATTAAGTGGTTCGGCAAATGAGTTGAGATATTTTTAAAATATCTTTTTTCAGCAATATATAGAAAACAAATAAAACCAAACATGAAAATAACCTTTAAATGCCTCACATCCTGGTAGGCGATGTGAACTGAGCTGTGATGAAAACCATGTGACAGAGACGATATTTTAGTTTTATATATTTTCAGAAAGCTTTGTGAAATTTGTGCTAAAAGTGGAGCAGCGCTACATAATTTTATCATTGTTCCATTTTAGTAAAATATGAAAATGCTGCATGTTGACCTAACCATTGATTCCAGGAACCACTGAACACCATGGCATCTTCGTCCAGGCTTTCTTGTCTATGCCTTGAAAACATAGGGTCCAATTTCAGCCTATGCAGACGAGGGATTAACACCCGGGTGCATGTGTACAGTGTACGTTCGCTCCACAGTTTTACTTGGCCAAGGAAGGATGGCTCCGTCGGCCATTGAGGTAGAAAGACTAGAATTCTGCGGAGGCCTTTTTTGGAAGGAGGAAAACAATGGACAAAGAGCATGACTGTGGTAGCTTGCTGCAGGGAAATAAGTACCCGTTACGGGTGCATAAGGTCACGACATCTGCTGACATTTACTACTGGGCACTGGCCAAGTTGCGGGCTTTGGGGCTTATGCCAGTACCTCATATCAGCACTGCGTTAAACCACCTGGCCTCTTCTTGGCACTTTGAGACCTGCCTGACCCTGTATTTTTTTGACCCGAGGTTAGCAGTTATAGATTTGTGAAGATACTGTGAACTGTAAACGTGAAGAGTGGGCTCCAAGTTGATATTCTAGTCTAGATACTGCGTGTTAATCTAAACAGTATGCCAATTACTATAAGCACAGTGTGTTTTTGACTGTGTGCCCTTAGAGACAAATAGAGATAGGCTCCAATTCTAGCACTTCAAATCTGGTTCGAGAAAATAACGTTTCATTTATTTGGTTCATTTATAGCTGTCACTGAAAACCACAGAAAGAGAGAGAAAAAAATCAGCGACTTGGTAAGGGGAGGCTGAGTCATTCAAACAGTCCCCAGCCTCCGTTTAATCACACAAAGGAAAAGCTTGAGTTTACTGTTGTCCTTGATTCAATGCAGTCATAACTAAATGCAGAACCTCTATTCACCCGAACAGCCATCATTCATTCAGGCATCTCTTTCATTCACGTTTTCTTCATTGGGTGGAGGTTTGAGTTTCACACAAGTCCTCTCAAAGCAAAATCCCTTCGTTTGTTTGTCTCGCACTTTGCTGGCAAGATACCTCTACGGAAAGCTGTCAAATGGAGCATGTTATATACTAGCCTTTAGCAGGGTAACAAAAGGGCAACATCTGATTAGCATTCACTGCACAATCTCCCTCTTCCCTTAGTATTTTATTACCACAGGTGCAAGGGCATTCATTGATCAGATGCACGCTATGGGCAAAGCTTATCCTAATTGAAAACAGCTCTATTTATACACCTGCAGGCACTAAAGCTCTCTGAGAATGTGAGGACTTGCAGGAAAGAAAAAAAAGCAAAGGGGAAGGCAGAGAATGAGGAGAGTTACAGAGACAAGCGAATCTTACGCAAAAGACGAGAGAAACAGCAGTCGTGAAAACAGCAGCTCTTGGAAACGCCGAATGTGATGAAAACATCCTGTTAGTGGCCGACTCATAAAACTTGCTTATGCACTGCTTAATTCATCTGGGTCTGACAAAGAAACGATGATACACTGTTCACCTTGTCAGATAATTTTAAGGCTGTATGTTATGTAACATACTGCGTTCAACATGATGTTAATATAAACGTCCCAGCAAAGCTTTAAATAAATATCCTGCTACATTTATCGGTTTTGGAACTTCACTACCGCTCAAACGTTTTAGATCTCCTCTTTTTCTCAGTATGATAAATCCAGTGAATGACTTGAAATGGATCAAAGCTTAGAAGAAAAGAACAAGGCAGTAGGTTCCATATCAGTATGGAATGGTTCATGTACAGTCTCCAGACTTAAACCCCATCAAGCTACTTTGGGATAAAGTGGACAGAAGGGTCGAAGGCAAAGCAACAAGTGCAACACATTTGAGCGAACCTCTGCAACAGTGCTGGAAAGAAGTGATTTCCAATGCTGATAGAATGCCACAAATGTGTTCAGGTGCAAAAGGTGGCTAGGCTAGTGTGATGGCTTAAAAATATTTGATTAAATGATGTGAAACAGAACAACTTGACAGCAAAAATAAATAAATACATAAACAAATCAATAAAAATAAAATGAATTAATAAAAAACAATTATAAAAAATTAAAAAAGAGGAAGATATAAATCTTTTACCATGTGCATATTATTCATTCATTATTTTGCCAAACGGATTAATCCTACTTTGGTTGTAGGGAGAGTAGAGCCTTTCTCAGCCAAACCTAGGCAAAAATGGAGTACACCCTGAATAGCTGGCCAGATCATCGCATGGTCAAAACCCACACAACCATTTACAATTTACAATAATTGGCAATTTGGAACAGCCATTTAGCCTAAAGTGCATGTTTTTGGACAGTGGGAGGAAACTGATATACCTAGAGGAAACCCATGCAAGCACGGGGAGAACATCTCAGGACCTTCGAACCCAAGACCTTCCTTCTGTGAGGTGGATGTGCTAACCACTAGGTACTGTATAAGACTGTATAAGACTAAGACAGTATACACTTCTGCTACTGAACTGACCTTTTTCAGAGTCTACAAGGCAGTCAATGAACCCATGTGACAGTCATACTCTGTGCTGTTCCAAATCTCTAATTACCAAGCTTGTTCCGTTAGTCTTAATGATATAACAACATGCTTTCAGAGGTTCTTTTGGACTCCACAGATAAAGGATTCAAACAGCCAAAGCACATAATATCCTTCTGTAATTCTTTTTAATGATTTTAATGCAAACTTTCCTGCGATCCTAAAATATGATTATTGATATAAGATCATTATACCATATAAGGTGTCTTCCAAGTTCAAATGATTTAAACACAAGATAAAGGTCAGCACTTAGCCCACAGATAAGCCCTCGACTATAGAGAAGTACTTTGGTTGCTTTGCTACACTTTATTTTCAGCAACTGTTTTTTTTTCAATCAGCATTTTGATTTTGATGTATTACTTTACTTAAGCTGAAACCAAGAATGTCTAACCATGTTTTAGTAGGGTTGGATGCCAAAGAGACACGTCTACAGGTGGTTTAGGCAGGGGAGCTGGCCGCAAGCAGCCAGAGAAAATACAAATATAGTGCTCCAAAAATGTTTCCTGAAGACCGACCACACCAACTATGCAATCATTGCTGAGTGTGAGTCCAAGTTTACGGCATCCCAAAACTCCCACAAACACAGAGAAAGCACTGCTTTTACTCTCATCCCTGTCCAGGCAACATAGTCGTAGGATATATCACACACCAGACTCATCCAGTGTCATATAGTACAATGGCACTGACCTTCTTGTAAATTCTCATTTAATTCCAGCTGATATGAAAAGATTCTGCCATGAGCCAAATGTAACCAAACGACAGTGTAGTTGCAATTTTTTTCTGTTTTTCTTTTGATTTTCTACTAGCAGTGGACAGGTCCTTGACCACAATTCCACCTCAACTTTAAATACCCAGAATTATATAACGGTAGACTGAAAAGTTCATGGGCTGACCATGATGCAATGGCCTACACACTTCATCCATCTGTGTTGCACCCCTTGGATCCCCTTGGTATAGTCTCTTGGTTTATACTGCTCTGACTTTGCTCCTTCTTAGTCAGCCTATGCACTTTTCAGCTCACCTTCATACCATTGTCCTTGAAATGTAGAATAAACATGTTAGTTATGAACTTACTGGAAAACACACTGTCGAATGTGCAATGTCAAGGTCACACAATGGTGTGAAGATCATCCTTCTCTGCAGTCAACACACATTAACTTACTTGCTCTTTCTGGAGAGCCTGGAGGCCTGAGCAGCTGCTTTCCTGCTCTCGAATTCCTCCCTCTTCCAGACCTCGCCAGTGCCCCTGAGACCCAGCTCCACCACCTGGCGAGCCAACTTCTCATCCTGAAAGAGCAATAATCAGATGTGGTGAGTTTTGCACAGGCCAGAAGGGGGTGCTTCTAACTCAGTGAATAGCAACAATCAAGACTCTCCACCTTAAGTTTACCTCAACGCATTACAAATTTCAGAGACATATCAGAAGTAAACAGACATCCTTCATTACATAGTATTTTAGATTACAGTACATAAATTATTATAGCAAATAGCTATGCGGTGAACACCAGAACAAAAGTCTGAAGAGGTTTAAAGACGGTGTATTGGGGGTGGGCAGCACAGAGACGTAGTAGTTAACACGTCCGCCTTACAGCAAAAAGGTTCTGGGTTTGAGTCCTTGTGCTTGGTGAGGATGTTTCTGTGTGGAGTTTGTATGTTCTCCCCGTGATTGCGTGGGTTTCCTCCGATTCTGATTTATTTCACAGTCCAAATACATGCACATTAAGCTAACTGGATCTTCCAAATTGCCACAAGGTGTGAGTGTGAATGGTTGCGTGTGTTGGCCCTCTGATGGTCTGGTAAGCTGTTCAGGGTGTACCCAGCCTTCGACCAGCATTGGCTAAGATAGGCTGCTGCCTCCCTGAGAACCTAGTAGAATTAAGCGGTTCAACTAATCAGTGAGTATGTTGTGGATCAGTCTGAGGGTGGACTAGTGGCAGATTGCAGAAAACCTTGGGATTGGCCTTGCCCTGTTCAACAGTAATTGTACAATTTACCAGCAAAGGCAAGGAATCAACAGCGTCCCGCTCAGGTCGACCTGGGCTCTCTGACAGGAGTTTTTGGACTGTTGAAACTAATCCTTGTTGTAAGACATCTGATGCTGCACAGAAAATCCAAGTGAGTCGGAGTACTGCTGTGAGGTATCTCCATCAACTTGGCTACTATGACTATGTATATCTGTGTATAAATCTTTCAGAAACGATGGTGTCTATTTACTTTTGATACGTCCCTGCACTATAGCTTTCTGGATTAAGGATTTCTGCCACATGTCAGCAAGTCAACTCGGCATGGTTCATGCAGCAGCCACATGACTGAGGAAGATTCTTTAGGCCTTCAAACAAAAGGGCGGCTTTTATGTGGCCATGAGGAAATGAGTTGGCAAAGCCTGACTGGTTAGGAAACAGCAGCGATGTGGGGAAAACAGTGGAAACTGTTAATTTGAATCTAAAGACAGCAAAATTGTTTCAAACGTTTTTAAGTGACACACGATTTCCCTCCATAAAGTCTTCTGTGATCAGTTATCTGAATCATCTGAAGCAACTATTAACTAATGAGCGCAGTGGACCATGTGTTTGGTGGAAAGGAAGGTAGCACAGATTGCTTCTACTTCACAAGCAAATTCGGCATGCGATTTATGATGGGCTAGAATCAATATTTACTCTCATTATGAGGAAGAGATTGGTTTGTAATTAGAAAAGATAGTAACAAGCTGCTGACTCACTGAAAGCAGCATGTGATAACGTTCATACCCTCAAAGGTGACATTACATTCATCTTATGTCGCAGATGTTGCTAATATGAGGAGCCGATAGGCTCTTGGAAAACAGTTCCCAAACCATGTCCTTTGAGAGGAGTATCAACTTCGATGCGTTAAATGCTACAAAACTTTTTTACAACGTGCTGACACTGGAGACCCTTTACAGATGTTCTACCATATACACAAAGTTTTATTTTTTAAAGTTAAAAAAATATAACATGCTAATTATTAGCTGTAGGCTGTGGAGCATCCACCACACAACCTCCTGGTAGCTGTTACTATGGAAACTATAATGTATTGGAACAAGAAAATATTAATTTATTCATTTTCTGAACTGCTTAATCCTAATTAGGGTCACGTGGAGGCTGGCACCCATCTCAGGCGGTTCTGGGCGAGGGCAGAGTACACCAGGCTCACCAGGCCATCGCAGAGCAAGTTACTGTTATAAAACTTTTTACAACACCTACTGACTAATCAGATTCGAAAACTGAACACCACCGAGGTATAAAACGTTATAATCCACTGACATACTGAAGGCTAATTGACTCATTAAACACTAATTTAACATCAAGTAAAAGGCTTTGTCTGGGAATGACAGCAGAAGGTCACTGCTGAGAATATTTGATTTATAGTTTAGGACACAGACATTCTTGTAACCCAAAATGAGCCCTGGCCAATGAAAAACGATCCCTAACGTGTCTGAAACCGTCCCCTTGGGGTAATCATAGTTAACAAAACACATAATGAGTTCACTATTGCAAACTATTCCTCCACCTAATGTTTGAATTATTTATAAACCTCATCTCCTGAGCACCACATTAACAAATTCCAAGTAAGCAAGCAGTCAGATGGAAAAATGTTATTTAGAAATCTGACTTGGGTCCTTGGGGGGCCCAGGCAGAAAATTCCCAGGATTCATACCAGGCAGAAGTACCTGCAACACAAGTTCTGGGATTAATTCTGATTGTCTGTCATGATTGATTTGCTAGTGTGAAAAAGTAAATAGCAAAAATATTACTCTTAGAATCGGTCCCTATAGATCCTTTTCCGCCTTCTTTGTTCTTTTGAGTAAAAACAGCATATGAATTTTAAGGAATCCCTTTCTTGTGCTATTTTGGAAACTACCTCAGACGTAAGTAAATTCCATTCAGAAATGTACATTTGAATTTAAAGAAATAGGATTAAAGTATGTGTCCCTTTTCTATATACATAAACACAAAAATAATTCACATCATCAGCGCAATCCTGACTTTTTCATGAAAAAAATTTAAAATATGGTTTAAAGGGGAGGGTGGCATGGTGGTGTAGTGGTTAGCACGTCCACCTCACAGCAAGAAGGTTCTGGGATCAAGTCCTGGGCTCGGGCCTTTTTGTGTGGAGTTCGCATGTTCTCCCTGTTTTTACATGGGTTTCCTCCGGGTATTTCAGTTTTCACTCACTGTCCAAAGACACATTAGGTTAATTGGCTGTTTCAAATTGCCCCTAGGTGTGAGTGAGAGTGTAAATGAGTGTGTGAGTTGCCCTACGATAGTCTGGCGAGCTGTTCAGGGTGTCCCCCCTCCTTCGCTCAGTGTCAGCTGAGGTAGGCTCCAGCCTCCCCGTGACTCTAATAGAGGGATTAAGTGGTTTGGCAAATGAGTGAGTGATTTAAAGGGAAAATATTATGCATTTTCCACTTTTTTGACCCATAAATGTTGTTACAGTGTTGAATGGCTGCATAAGACAATGCCATACTGTCAGATAATGAGGTATGAGGTTAACACATTTTTAAGTTTCCCCTCTGGGTTGTTTGAACTGGCTGTAAACACACACGTTTAGCTTTTTTGGGAACACTATTGCATCAGGGTATACTGGGCCTTCTGATTAGCTCACCTTCCCCTTCTGTCCCACCCCTCCCTCCAGTGCTCTGCCGTATCTTCTCCCATCCCAGTCTGCCTCCCATTGCACTGAACAGAAAGGTGACAACCTTCAGAAACATGACCAATCACAACAGAGTAGGTGCAGAGAGTGAAAAGACCATAAATGGGAGGAGGAAGCCAAACAAGATGTTCAGCACTCAAAATCAGTGTTTCAGGGGAGGTGGGGAAGCAGCTTCCTGAAGAACAGAGTTTTTTTGGATTAGGAATCGTAGTTTGGTGCTCCACTGGTGTCCTAAGTGAAAAATAATAGTGTGAAATAGAGTATATCTAACCTTTAAAATTACTTTATTATTATTATTATTATTTTTAACTCAAACAATTACAATAGTTATAATCCAATCTGTTATTGTTTGGACATAGGTAACCATTTTTTAACTTTATTACATTCATTAAATAATATTATATTTATTATATTTATATTAATCAACACTTAAGAACAACTGAGGGCGACTTGGTGGCATCATGGTTAGCAGGTCCACCTCACAGCAATAAGGTCCAGGGTACTCTGGGGTTTCCTCCCACAGTCCAAAGAAATGCGCATCAGGCTAATTGAATATTCCAAATGGCCTTTAGGTATGAGTGTGAATGGCTGTGTGTGCGTAGGCCCTGCAATGGTCTGACGAGCTGTTCAGGGTGTGCCCCACCTTCGCCCGGTGTCGCCTGAGATAGGATTCATCATTTCCTTGACCGTAACAGGATTAATCGGTTTGGCAAATGAGTGAGTGCAATCAATGTAATGCAATGAACTTATAGCTGATGGGCTGATGCTTGCTGCACAGCTCATATTGAATTCATATTGAAGACATGTAATAAAATATGACACAACAAAAGTGTAAACATTGACATACTGATCTCGGTTAGAACCTGCCTATATTTTTATATTACACATAACCATCAGCTGTGTATATGTAAAATTTATAATTATTGTTATAGACTTGTTATATACAGGATGTCACAATATATATGAATGGTCTAGATGTATATATAAGTCAAATTATAATAGTCAGCTATTGGACACCATATATGGTCATATTTCCGCACTTCGTGTTTCAGCACTGTCGTGGCGCCATCTAGTGTTAGGACAGGATAATTCCCTGTTCAATTAATAACTAATGCAGTAAAAAAAACAAACAATGACGACAAAAGTGCTGTGTTAGCAGTTAGCGCTGTATTTTTTTTTTCTTTTTAGCTTTTCTGCTAACTTGGTTAACAAGAACTTCATACTGACGTCTCCTAAGAGAAAGAATGTTAACTCGGAACATGAAATTATTAAAACATGTTGCGCCAAGAAAGAAAAATCCATCATAATTGTTATATTTAAAATTACCTCGAGGTAATAACGGTCTAACGGCGTTATCTTAGAGTCTAAATACTCATTGTAAGTCAGAAATTCGTTTATAGTTCCGTCTAAATCCGTCTTCGTGCCGTCTTTCTCCATTTTGTTTGTGACGGGAGAGAGGTCATTTCCATAGCAACGGGAGAGCTCGTGTCCATAGCAACGGGAGAGGCGGGAGAGGTCATTTCCATAGCAACGGGGTCATGCAGCAGGCAAAACAATAACATTTGCTTGAAAATAGGTTATATCGTGACCCTCTTTAAGAAACACCCTGTTGCTATGAATTACGTGTGTTTTGGTATTCATTTGCATTTGGCTTAATATCCCTTTGTCAGAGTTGGTATCATTCTCTCACTTTCACTCATTTCCCAAACTGTTTAATCCTACGGGGAGGCTGGTGGCCTGGCTATCTCAGCCGAAACTGGGCGAAGGCAGGGTACACCCTGAACAGCTCGCCAGACCATCACACACACACACACACACACACACACACACACACACACACACACACACACACACACACACACACAC
>JAOUQZ010000027.1:7402476-7407813 GCA_028564935.1 Neosilurus hyrtlii
CGTAATAATAATAATAATGACAATAATAATAATAGTAATAATAATAGTAATTACAACAACAACAACAATAATAATAATAGTTATAATAATAATAATAGTAGTAGAAGTAATAGTAATGATAATAATAATAATGACAATAATAATAATAACAATAGTAATAATAATAATGACAATAATAATAATAGTTATAATAATAATAATGATAATAATAATAATGACAATAATAATAATAGTTAAAATAATAATAGTTATAATAATAATAATGACTTTCGTTTAAATGCAGCGTGAAACTTACGCGCGCGCTGTTCGGGGACTGAACGTGCGTCGGGCACGAGCGCAGAATCCCCACGAGACGTTTTCCGCACGTTGACCTGGTGACACGCAGTAACCTGGAAGTGCAGCACGTGACTCTCCCTGTTGGTTCTATGAGCGCTTGATAAGCACCGCAGGAGTTAAAACGGCGAGTTAAGAACAGACACACGTGAGTTTTGTTCTTCTGTAGCTAAAGAAACCGCTTGTTTTTATTCAGGTCCTGGTGTTTAACACTGAGAGAGAGAGTTTACACTGTTTACTGTAGCGGAATGAACCACGAGGTACAGTGAAAATAAAGCTATTTTATTGTCAAAGCATTCAACATGATTAGATAAACTATCAAATAGTAAATTTCAGCAAAAAAGGATGAGACACAGAATCTATTCCTCACGGACACAAAATATTACACCTTTGTTGTATTCAAACAAATATTTACATTGTTGTAAATAGACTGTATCTTAAACAGATAACTCTAATTTACATGCATTCTTAAATATAGTTCAACATCATATTCCCAATTACTGGAATTAGGCCTATAGACATGGAAAACAATTGAATAATATTTTTTCTTCATGAAACTGAACTACATTTCAATTCATTTCTATACATTATACAATACATTAATATGTACAAAATACAAATTACATGTACATTTTATAATTTCCCTTTTCCTCTCCACGACTAATAAGTGCTTCGTAAGATAATAGATTTTTCAAATAGATTTTTTAGAGTTTTTGGATTTTAAAGTTTTGCATACACAAAAGCATGACATGTTGAAAGATACAATCCAAACAGAAATGTCCTTAAGAATGTGAGATCTCCAATTTGACAAGATTGACCATATTCCTCTTCCAATAGGAAAAAAAAAGAATAATAATAATAATGTCTTTTGGAAAGTATAGTGCCACAAAAAAGTCAGTTATGGGAGGTCATGTGACGTGAGAGATGATGCCTTTCTCTGAACGACTCATTGCAGATGGGGCACTTGAGTTTTTCCTCACGCCTCCTCTTGACCAATGGCTCCATGGAATATTCCTTTTTGTGGTGCGAACGCATGTGGTACACTAGGTCAGAGGTCATGCGGAAAGAGGCATTGCACTTTGCACACCAGTTCTGTGCTGGCAGACAGAGAGAGGTGAAGGACGGGGGAAGGAGCGTGAGGGCAGATGGCATCTGCAGCTGGATGGCGCTTGATGATTTAGGCCAGAAAGTTGTTGCGTAGAGGAATGGGTTCTGCTTTGACATGCCACCTGGTACAGGACAATTGGTGCCCAGTTCAGAACCTTGCAGCTTGGCTCCTAGGTGATCAGCCTGATAGAGTCTACTGGAAGTGACGGTGTCACCTACAGGAGGGTGGCAGTCTACACCAGGCATCAGCTTCGGCGTCATGATAAGAGGTGAAAGCTGTGAGAAAGTACGGGATGGCTGGCTGAAGGCGCTCTTGCGCTCTGACGATCCAGAATCCTGGGATACTGAAGTGAAAGCACTCGCTACAGCTGAGCTCTCGATCCGAGACTGATGAGGCTGTGTCTCGCTCAGCACTTGCCTGATGCTAGGATGCTTCTCACCGCCAGGCCTCACTGCCTCTGTTTTATTCTCTGAGTTGAAACCACCATTTTTGGCACCATGTTTTAAGCCCTGTGATGACTTTTTGACTTCAGTAAAAGCACTGCGTTTTGTTTCTGGGACATCAGAGGGTGAGAATGATCGCCTGTTATCATCCAGGCCATAGGCTCCACGGTACTGCTGGGCCGAATTAGCCAGCTCTTCCTTGGTCTTTGGGGTTGAGCCCACGGCCCGGTTGTGATCCTCTAGATCTGAAAATTTACGCTTCCCTGAGCTCTCACTCAGTATCTCTGCCTCCTTGTCAGTGGCCGGACTTGTCCTATTGTTTTCCAAGTCCCTGGCAAGGTTGTGGAAATCTGTTGATGGCTTTCCATCCTGGGGGCTGGAGAAACCTTCAGATCGGCCCAATTTTGGGCTTGAAGTGGAAGTGGGCATGCTGGCCTGTTCTCTATTGTCCTTAGAATCGTCCTCGCCGCCGGCCATCATTTGCAGTCTCTTGGTGCATCTGAATCTCAGGTGAGCCAGGAGAGGGAACTCAAACTGGAAGCGCTGACTGCAATCAGGACACAGATAAGGTGGTGATCCTGTGCAAAAACAAAAACAAAAACAAAATACAAACAAACGAGCAAACACAAAACCACAAACATACAAACAAACAAAAAAGATATATAAGTGTTTAAAATATATGCTTACAGAGTGCTAAATAAAAAAATAAGAATAGACAGTAATATGATTGGTGATATTGTTAAAGTTAACAAATTACTATGTATATAGTGTTCTGGATATATTATTATTCTATAATAATAATTGGATTATTATTATTAAAAAAGCACTTACATTGTGAAAATAAATTTCTAAACTCATGAAGACTCAGTTATGCTAATTCATCTATTCATTACCAGATGCAATATATAATTGATTTAATTTTATTTATTATCTAAATAATAAAGTAACGAATATTTATACATTCCCTTGGACTGTACCTTTGCTTTTGACAAGGTTTCTGCTAGCCCCAAGTAAAAGCAGCTCGATCAAGTCCTTCCCGTACCACACCAAGAGTTCTTCATCCTTCTCAATCCTTCTCAGTGATCTATAGAAGAGCTGGCCGTTCTTCACATAGGCCTCCAGGTTTTGCTCTTCTCTGTCTCGTGCAGATTGGACCAACCTCAACCACATCAGACCTTCTGCAGAACTTCCTGCAGCTGAGGTGTCCACCTATAATAACAAACCCAAGCAACATTAATTAAACATATATATTTTATAGATCAATATCATTAAAGCACATCATCTGATCTGCTGTGCAAGCCAGGGTAAATATGAGACACTTTTCCCTATCAGAAGCATTAGCATTGAACAAATGAAATAAAACAAGCTTTATGAGGGTTTATTTAATTCTGCACATCTTTCAAGAGTTCTAGATTTTCTAAAAGCATTATAAGAGTATCAGCTAATTACATTAAAAGCTAGCATATTAATTAAGCAGATGGACTTGTGTTCCCATCTGGACCACAGCTCCCTCTCAAAGAGATTTCCAAATCAAACCATGGGTCGTACCCTGAAAATATAAGGTGCAGTCCTTTTGTCTGTGGATTTCAGGGCGATGAAGGCGATGCTGTCGTACAGTGAAGTGTGACTGAGGACACACGGGCCGAAAATCGCATTTTCGGGGATGTCGCAGGTGGTGAACACGCTGGTGAAAATATCCGTTAAACACTGCTGCATGGCTTTAGCGTCTCCATCCCATGGCAGCTTATGAGAACTGGACTCCTCCATCACGGCCTTCTACACCAAACACAGAAGAAAAAAAATCAGGCTGTTTAAAATACAGGATAATCAACTAAGATCTGATTATACTTTGATTTACTTTTGTAAAAAGCAATAAAAAAGAATTACAATAAATTTAGTCTTATGTGAACAGCATTTGTACAGTACTTGTATTTTATTCTATATACAGCCTTTATACAGGGTACACAACTATAGAAAAAAAAGATATTTGTTAATATATACTCCCACCTTTATTATTATTATTATTATTATTATTATTATTATTATTGTTGTTGTTGTTGTTGTTGTTATTAATATTATTGTGTTTATAATACATTTGTTCTATGCAACACTGGTACAATTGCAGTTATATCACCAGTGTCATCAGGCTATTTTGCACATTTTTCCTGCCACTGATTCAGAGGGAAATTGGCGCATCTCGACTCGGAGCAGCATGTCGAATGGATTTCAAGCGCACTGTGAAAGTCGCTGATTCTGTGCGCAGCCGCCTTCACTGCCTTTCTACACAAACCGAACGTTATGTCCGTTCATTATCAGAATCCACCGCTCTCCCTCTGACACTTTGCTTAAACCAGAACATGAAAGTTTTTTTTTTCTAACCCTGAATGCACATTTTATTTCTGATTATAATAAAACGTATAATAGATAACGACATGAAGAATACTTGTAGCGTTTATTACTACAATTTATACAGACTCTACTCTCGACTTGGCCAAAAAAAAAAAAACCTATAACCCTCTTTATACTAATCCTGTATTCATGATTATTATAACCACTATTATGATTTCAACTTCAGATTGGTGAAATTAAATGCAAATGTCTGGTTATTTAGATCAACCTAAAATTTTCACTAATGAGTGCATGCAGTAAACACACACACACACACACACACACACACACGGTTTGAAATAGGATATATTCTAAATTCTAATATAGTTATCTCTATTCACTCACTTTTTTATAACACTAAAAAAATAGCTATTTTAGTTTTTCATTGGCCAACAACACATTCCTTCTATTTATCCAGTTTTTGTTGTTTCTTATTTTAGGCAGTGTGTGTGATAGAGCAGAGACTAAATGCCCATCCAGAAGCACATTAACATGCCGGAAACGTGCGACGGAGCCCAAACTGAACTCCCGACTCTCCGACCTGCATGCAACAGTCCTAGAAACGCATATCGTTTTATTTATTTGTAGCCTGTATAATGCGTTCCAGAAGTTTTCTATTTGTTCTCAAACGAATTGATCCGTGCACATTTCTTTTCTTTTAGTAGTTTTAGTACTGAGCCCTTCTTTTGTGGCTGTTTGGGTCGGCAGGGTAAAGGCACACAAAGAGCCCGATGAATATGCATCTCTCCTTCCAACATTACAACAGAGCCTGGGCACCTCCAAAATACAACACATGATCCCACTGACCCCTGGCTTCATGGTGAAATTTATAACCCTTTCAGACCTCAGCGTTGGTGTTATTCCTATTTACGACTGCATAATAACGACCGAGCTCGTTCATGTCGTTTAGTGACGTTTAGTGAAGGTAAATATATTGTAATCGTCCTCTCTGAACCATCATGCTCCTCAGTAAAGCCTGAGTGTTCAGCACACACACACACACACACACACACACACACACACACACACACACACACACACACACACACACACACACAGTGTTCA
>JAOUQZ010000027.1:7411443-7425168 GCA_028564935.1 Neosilurus hyrtlii
GTAGTAGTAGTAGTAGTGTTGCTGGTGCTGGTGGTGTTAGTAGTAGAACTAATAGTAGTAGTAGTAGTAGTAGTAGTGTTGCTGGTGCTGGTGGTGTTAGTAGTAGAACTAATAGTAGTAGTAGTAGTAGTAGTAGTGTTGCTGGTGCTGGTGGTGTTAGTAGTAGAACTAATAGTAGTAGTAGTAGTAGTAGTAGAAGTAGTAGTAGTAGTGGTGGTGCTGGTGTTAGTAGAAGTAATAGTAGTTGTAGTAGTGGTGGTGTTAGTAGTAGTAGTGGTGTTGGTGTTGGTGTTAGTAGTAGAAGTAATAGTAGTAGTAGTGGTGGTGTTAATTGGAGTAGTAGTGGTGGTGGTGGTGTTAGTAGTAGTTAGTAGTTGTCATAGTAGTAGTAGTAATAATAAGAGTAGTGGTGGTGGTGTCAGTAGTAGTACTAGTAGTAGTAATAGTGGTGGCGGTATTAGTGGTAGTAGTATTCATAGTAGTCGTAGTAGTCATAGCAGTAGTAGTAGTGGTGGTGGTAGTAGTGGTGGTAGTAGTTATTAGTAGCAATAGTGTAGTCGTAGGAGGAGAAATAGCAGAATTCCCTATGGCATTAATTTGAATCAAATAGCCTATAACAAATTACATTTCACATGCACAATTCATGTCCTCAATTCATACTATGCTGTTTGTAAAGTTTATAATGCACAATAATAATAAAGACAGCCGTCGCACAACAAGACATCGACTGTGATGTTAATTTGCATGAGTGTCACTTGTAGCTATCACCTCTTCTTCCCTACAAACAATGCCTGGATAACATGATGCCAGCTGCACATACAGCATCCTGGCCCTAAGGGTTGCTCATCATCATTTTGCAGTTTAGTGAGTAGTCGACCATCAGCCATGTGTTGAATTGTTTTCTGTTTGGACATCCCGGGCGCGCGCGCGCTTTACTCTCTTCTCCACGAGAGCGCGCGTCTGGCGCTGTGCGTTGCCGTCGCGCGGCGGGGAGGAGACCGTCCTGACCTCAAGCCTACAGTTCGCCGGGATTTAGGAAGTGAGAGCGGGTCGCTGTTGCTGCTGCTTTATATATATATATATACATATATATGACACTGGTGAAGTCGTTAAACTTAATCTGCTCCTGACATTTACGACTCGTACCTTTTTTCATGCAGGCGCTGCCCGGTTCCGAGCCGCACGCGCCGGGTTCCACGCGCCTCTGCAGGTTTTCGGTGGAGTGAGGAGGAAGAACCGGACCGATGAAGGGTCTCAGACCTGCGTGTTGGGCAGGAGTGTGAGGGAGGTGGGACCTCTGGTTGAGATGAGGTGAGTGTTTCAGAAGCTATGGGCTTTTCATTTATCCTAGGATGTTGAACCTTATCACACACACACACACACACACACACACACACACACACACACACACACACACACACACACACACACACACACACAGGGAATTAAAATTAACATCTCTCTTGCATGTCAAACTGAATATTCTAAACAGAAACGACGTCTTATCGAAATATAACTATAGCAGTCTGTGAGTGTGAAAGTCCCTGAAGTTCAGTTCTATACTCATATAAAGTTAAAGATAGTTTGAGCAGCAGGCTTGTGTGGTTGTGTGAAACGACTCAGTGAAGCTCTTTTTGCTTATAAACCTTCACATAAGTGACCTTAACTATTTCTAACATAAACAGCAATATGACAATATGACAGAGCAATATGACAGAGATGAAAGTACTACACCCAGTATATATCAGTACACAAGCTGTGGTTGTTTATCTGTTTGGTGATTTATGTGTGTACTGTATGTGTGTATTTGTTTGTTTTGTAGCTAATGCAACTTTATTAAATGAAGCTCCCCTGTGGTTTTAAAATTAAAAATAAAAAGATAATTAGGATTTTAATCACTGTGTCACGTGTTATCTGTGACTTTAATTTTACCCCCAAAATTATATTTTAGCCCGCATTCCTAATTTTAGCTATTTTTAAATAAAGAATTTATTTTGTATGCCTTGTAAATACAAAATAAATAAATAAATAAATACAAATAAATAAAGTATAGGAAAAACTGAGAAGAAACGTCTGCACTTGTACGACTGGAGTCATGAAACCTGTTTTAATAACAATAGTAATAATTATATATATATATAAATATATATATTCATTTATATATACACATATGTATAAATAAATGAATATTAAGGGGGAAATATATATATATATATATATATTTTTTTTTTCTTCTTAATATTCATGTATATATATATATATATATATATATATATAGTGATGATGATGATGATGATGAAGTGATGATGATGATGAGATATATGAATACAGACATACATGTGTGTGGAAAATTTATATATAATATAAAACACTGCAAATTGCTTAATGTACAATGTAGCAGTGTTCGATCCATTCTGGGTTCTCTGGTTTCTTCCAACATCCACAAAACATACTGGGCTACTAAGAATTGCCCCCAGGTGTCAATGTGTAAATGAGATTAGGCATGTGTGTGTTTTTGTGTGTGTGTGTGTGTGTGTGTGTGTGTGTGTGTGTGTGTGTGTGCTAAATATGATCTTACTTCCTAATGTGTTTGTCATATTTACGTTTGTGCAGGTAAATTATAATTTATCCAGTATAAACATTAAGGCAAAAATACTGTTTTTCTCCCCATAGTAATGTCTTTGAAAAGGTGATTTAAAATTTATTCTACTTTTACATAGTAATGTTTTCATTATAAGCCTCTACCATTACCCTCTAATTGTTTATGCATTCATAGCTATAAATCCTGTCTTGGTCCTCACTCACTAGCAGAGCATAATAAGGATAATTTTGCTATACAAAGGTCTGAATTAAAGCAACAATGAGAAGCCATCTGCTTCAGCAGGTTATGGTCACAGGCAGAATGCACTGAAGCTCTCCTTCTCTCACTATCTTTTTAAAATAACCCACATTAATACCAGGCTGGATGTGTGTGTGTGTGTGTGTGTGTGTGTGTGTGTGTGTGTGTGTGTGTGTGTAATCTTTTGCTTTATAAGGGTAAAAATGGAATTTTAAGCTGTTGACAGATTAAGAGCACATCCATTATGTGTTGTATAAAATACTGGCTGGAAGTCTACAAAAGCAATACAATTCAATGCAGATGGATATTTACATTTTTACCACTAAATATCTATTTATTTAAATCTGTACTAATTTACCAATGTTTTTTATTATCTAAATTCACTTATTTTTATTTTATATATCCTAACTTGTAATATTACAATATATAAATATATGGTAAAATGATGTTATCCTCCACCCTCCACCTCCTTCTTTATTTCAGGCTGAATATCATTCAGTCTGAAATAAAGGAGGTATATATTTTTAAGAAAAGTGATGAAGTATTAACAGTACATATATGTCTGTTATTTGGTGAACAAGAAAGGCACTTGTATGCATATATCATTAACACGTTTTACTTATTACTTTCGGCAAATCCTTTAGAATCAGTGACTAACAGACATCACCAGACTCATAATGAGTTCTGAGGCTTTCTGTTGGATTTTTCTCTGCACTTCTCTGCTTTTTCCATCATGTTTTCAAGTCTGTATTAACTTTTATAAATTGATGATGATGACTATGATGATGATGATGATGATAATGATGATGATGATTGCTATATCTGGTTGAACAGTAGATATTATTCACACCTCCCAGCTGAAGGGCCCATAGCTCAGTGCTCGATTTTTTTTTCACTCTCTCAATGTCTAGCTGGATTCTCTCTTGGTCCTCCCTACAAAAATAGCAGGCCCCTAAATTGTGCTTAGGTTTGAAGGAGTGTGTGAATATGTGTATGGTGCTCTAAGAGGGACTGGTGTTGCATTCAAAGTATGTTTCCACCTGACAACCAGTGTTCCCTGGATTTAGTGTGACCCTGAGCAGAGTAAAGCATTTACTGTATAGAAAATATTATTATTATTATTATTAGTAGTAGTAGTAGTAGTAGTAATATGAATTGTAATGTTTCTGTTTTGGACATTATTCATTAACATTGTATGGTAAAAGGTCATGAATTTTGAAATATATTTTAATATGCACCCAATTATAACATTTTATTTGCTTTTGATTTTCAGCCTCACTGCAGCCTGCTGAAGTCAATATTATCTGTCCTCATGACTCCAGTTGCAAAGATCCTGCCAAAAATCTACCCAAACATTTCATTAACTCTCTCATCCCTGAAGTAAAGATACACTTGGTCAAGTTTGCAGTTTGGTGAGCAGGAACTATGTCAGCTACTTATTCAGCAGTCACCTTAAATGAGAGTATGATGTAATAAATAACATGTCAACACCTCAGTGCGTGGGGAGAGTCACTGTATTTCTGTTTGGAATACGTTAAACAGCAATGAATGTACTTTTTTCCACACTGTAATTAAACAGCACCTTGCGAACAAGCTCTTGCTATATTTGTAAATAAATAAACAGCAATTGATAGAAAGCACTTGATGGTATTGTAGATCATTTTGTTTTTTTGTAGGTCAGTTTGGGTTCTTATTTTTCGCTTTTGTGGACCACACACTTTTATTTCTGCTCATATTGTTAAAATTTTCAGTATATATATTAATTAAGTATGAAATAAGAATAGCAATGGGAAAAGTGGTACATAATTTGTGCAATTTTGGTTTGGAGGAAATCATTCATTTTCTGAAGCGCTTAATCCAAATTATGATCGGGGTGGGGGTGGTGGTGGTGGTGGTGGCTGTCACCCATCTCTGGGCGAGGGCAGAGGAAACCCTGGAGAGCTTGCCAGGCCATCGCAGGGCATTTGGAGGAAATGTTGGGAAAAATGTTTTGTTTGGTTTGTCAGTGTGATTCACCAGGTAATAATACCTTGTTTAAACACATAATTTAGTTGTTCTTATCCATCATATTGTCTGGAAGAGCTAAGCCTAGCCATAACTCAGTGTCAGTGTGTATTAATCGATCCTGAGCCCAAGCTGCTCTCTGTATGGAGATACACGTGTTTTTCCCACATCCATGTGGTTTTCATCTGGGTTCTCTGGTTTAATCCCAAAATCCCAAAACATGCATGAACATGTATTAGCTAGGCTAAATTGTCCATTGGTGTGAATGTATATTCACATGTCATGCTCCATGTTCCTCCCGGGATTGACTGCAGTTCTGACCAGGATGAAGTGGTTAATAAAGATGAATGAGTTTATCTTGTAATTGATGCACATACGCCGTGGTGTAATAACCTTATAAGGCTGTTGTCCTTTGCTGTGTCATGTGTGGATGCTCAGACACAAATCTGTAAAAGATATATTTATAGTGATTGGCATGAAGAATTAACAAGGAGTGTAATGAGACATAGGGAGGCTTTCATGAATCATGCATTAAAAGTGAAATGAGAAACAACAGATTAAAGAAATGTCAGCTTCAGTAAAGGCCTTCCATAGTTTTTCCAATGGAGGGCAGAAGAGGAAAGGGAAGGAGTCTGAGGCCCTGACAGCACTGAGGAAGTTCCAAGTGTAGCATGTGTCTCTTAAGAGGAGGGTAAAAAGGCCATTCGCTCTCTCTCTCTCTCTCTCTCTCTCTCTCTCTATCTCTGTCTCTCTCTCTCTCTCCCCCTCCCTCCCTAATATTCTCACATCACTCACAGTCCCCCGTAACCACCCCAGGCCACTGAGTGCTGTTTCTCCCACAATGCACCTTAAATTAACGCTCTTAGACAGATTCACATCAAAATGCTTCATCTGGAGGGCAACAAACTGGGGGAAAGGAATAAATTAATAATAAACCACTTTTATACCGGATCCAGCGATTATACAAATGATGGAAACAGCCAAAAATATTCTGTTATGGCATATGGCACTTCAGCTGCCATATGTGCCAGTTTTCACAAAAATTGGCACCATGGCACATGATGGTCAGTTGCAACTGCCAAAAACACAGCGAGGGCTGTGTGTAGAGAGAGAGAGAGAGAGAGAGAGAGACACTAAAATGCTTTAGTGCCTCAGACAAGTGCACTGATATCCCTGTATAATCGGAAGAAAATTATCAAATGTTGTATTGAAGATTTAGGCAAGATGAAAAATGTGCCTTTGATCTGTCATCCTTTTTTTTCTTCTTTTTTCTGTTGCCTGGTTGGTTCAGGAGGAGCATTCATTCATTGTCCACCTGGCTGTGAAGCAGAGGCAAACTTGTGTGGATGAACAGAAGCAAAAATTGGCTTGACTTTCCAAATCGAGAATGTCATCATTAGCATTATAATTTAAATGCGGCAATCGCGCTGCTCTTTGTTTGTAGGTTCTTTTGTCTGGAATTGAAATGACATCTAATTTTTTTTTTGCACATTGTACTGATGCCTAAAATATTTTGGTTTAGTTTCAATAAGTTAGGAATTTCGGAATTTGATTAAAAAACTGGAATGAAACTTTATTTATTTTTTCCCCCAGTAATATGAGTTCAGCTTCCCTCTAGTCCTCATTCTGCTCTTTAGATTTGGTGCCAACATATCAGCTCTGTTTCCTGTGAATCTGGATCCACCCTGACTTGCCTTCAAATGAAGTCAATCCAATTTCTCCGGACTCTTTATCCATATTATAAGCTTTCAGGACCATGTGCAATATTTAAAATGCAAAATGCAGTTACAATGTGAGCATGATTAAATAAAGTCTGAATAGTCCAAACAGCCAGGACCAGAGCCAGGTTTGCATCTGAGCTAAGCTAGTGTAGCAAAAATGGTCCAGGTTTTTTTTTAGGACAGCCCAAAGGCATATGCTTGCCCCCTGTCAGTTAGAGAAGATCTCACGTCTGGCATCAGTAAATTCTGCCAGAACCCAGTGGACCCTCTGAGTCCCACCTATAATCCATGTATAAGAATATTTGACCTGCAATAAGGTATAGCACAACATCACACCTAGTTAAAAGGAGCAGGTTCAAAGAAGATTAGAGTGTAAAGTTAAAATTAAATCTCCACACTACCTTTACTCTGTTATTGGTGTGATTTACAATGCTACTAGGATATTGCTCACACGACAAATGTTGCTACTAATATTCATAAAATGAGTAAAATATAAACAGTTAATGGCAAGGTGATAATAATTATCCCAAAAATTGATTATTTGGAAATAACAGCACATTAAATCACGTCACCCTTTTAACTACTTACAGTTACTGACAAGTTTCTGTTATCACTCATGTTACAGCAGATATAAATGGTAATGCAGTCCTTAGGCTTTTATTCTCTCTTAAAACCATCCATTAAAAATGCAACTCTCCATGATAAATGTATATATTTTTTCCATTTTTTCTCCCCTAATTTTGGTTGTATCAAATTTCCACCCATCAAGTGTTGCCTCCTTATCACACACGACCACCACCAACCAGGGAGGGGCGTAAGCATGCACATGCTCCCTCCTTGACATGCAATACTGCCACCCATCTCTTTGTGAACCGCACCACCTAACACACTTGGAGGGAAAGCGATATCCACCCCTGTTGTGCGAATGAGCTCACAGACAGCCGTGGATTGCCTGGTGATCGCTGTGAGTGACAGTGGAGAGTATGCCATCCCTCCCTCCCATGAGAGCTTGGCCAATTAGCTCCCTGGCTGTGGATGGCTGCGGCATTAACCTGGATTAGAACTTGCGATCTCCAGGTTGATAGCCACTCCTATTGTCGATGCACCATTCAGGAGCCCACACTGGCATATGCAGTTCTCCCTGTTTTGAAGACTTTGCTGTAGCAAAAATAATTTTCTGATGTGTCTCCTATATTATATGAAAAAAGTCTCCTGATATGGCTTCTATTTTTTCCTAATTTTATATCACTGTTACACAGATCAGGGCAGCACGGTGGCATTGTGGTTAGAATGTGCCTCACAGCAAGAAGGTCCTGGGAATGAGTCCCGGGCTCGGTGAGGGCATTTTTTGTGTGCGGTTTGCATGTTCTCCCGATGCTTACATGCCTTTCCCCCGGGTACTCCAGTTTCCGCCCACAGTCCAAAGACATGCACATTAGGCTAATGGGCTGTTCCAAATTGACTCTAGGTGAGAGTGTGAATGGGTGTGTTTGTGTTGCCTTGCAATGGTCTAGTGAGCTGTTTAGCGTGTATCACCTCCGCCCAGTGTTGGCCTCCCCATGACCCTAATAGGATTAACCAGTTCAACAAAAGAGTGAGTGAGATATTTTCCTGTTTCCCCCATTTACTCAGAGCACCTAAAACAACAAGATTTTTAACACTTCCAAAATATTCTACTCTTCCCCGAAGTTATCCCTAATTCAAAATCATCACCATCTTCTTCTTCTGCTTGATCCAGGGTCGGGTCTCCCCATTCTCCCCGTGCTTGCATGGATTTCCTCTGGGGACTTACTGGCTGTTCCAAATTGCCCCTGTTGTGTGTGTGTGAATGGTTGGGTGTGTTTGTTGGCCCTGTGATGGACTGATAATCTGTTGAGGGTGTATCCTGCATTCACCCAGAGTTGGCTGAGATAGGCTCCAGCCGTCACGTGACCCCAGACCAATGAATTAAAAGCAAAATGTAACTTAAATTTTTTTTAATTCAATCAACAGCTCACTCAACAGAATTGCATATATTGTATATATTTTGTAGAAACATAAAAATTACCTATTTATTTTCTTGCAACCTTTGTATTACCACTTCCCCTGTTCCCACCTTTATCAGGTGGCCCAATGTCTTCCAATTTTCCTCATCACTTATTTCTGGCACTGGCGAAGAATCCAGTGGCTTCTCCAAGTCCATCTTCAGTTCCTGAGTAACAGTGTTGTCTAATAAATGACAGCTTGCATACAATTTATTGGGGATTATGGGCCTACCAGGTATATTACCCTTGTGAAAAGAATGTGTAATAACTGTAATGCCTGAAAAGGATAGCAGTGGATTATAAATTCTGCCATCATTCACTCTGTTTACCACAATGTTCAGTCTCTCTTTTTTATTATTTAAAATTGCAAGGGCTTGCTGGTATTAATTGGCATTTTTTTCAAAGAAAAATTATAAATAAATAAAAATAAGAGTACTTTCATCTTAGTGGCTGTTTACATGTCTTGAAACCAGGGATGGACTGGGACCAAGAATTTACTCTGGCATTTTGCACCCAGACCAGCTAAAATTATTCAAGCAATAAACAGAAGGAGCAGAAGAGAAAACCTGTTGGAGATGAGATTTCTTTAGGATTTAGGAACAGAGAAAGAAAACTCTTCATCCTATGTGAATAATAAATGACTCAAACAATATCAACCACTAGCTAACTGTAAACAATGGCTTAACCATGACTCACTCATCACTTGCTCATTTGCCGAACAGCTTACTCCCTACAAAGGTCGCGGGGAGGCTGGAGCCTATCTCAGCCAACGCTGGGCGAAGGCAAGGTACATCCAAACCATCATGAGGCAAGACACACACAACCATTCTCACTCACAGATAGGGGCGATTTGAAACAGCCAATTAGCCTAATGTGCGTGTCCTTGGACTGTGGCAGGTAACCGGAGTACCTGGAGAAAACCCTCGCAAGCAGGAGGAGAACATGCAAACACCACCCGGAAACACCCTCGCCAGGCATGGGACTTGAATTCCTGCTGTCATGTGCACATGCTAAATACTATGCCACTGTGCCACCCTGGCTTAATCATGGTTAGCATAATATTAATATGGGCTACAAAATATTCCTCCATAAGACAATGCATTAGAGCTAAATTTATAAGATTTTTAGGACACCGAATGGGATTTGGAGAGCTAGCTAGCTAACTAGTCATCAGCCAAGTTACTGGTGTGTAGAAATGGCTACTTCTTCTTGTGCAATGTCTGTTCCAGACTTCAGCTGCCATTGAGCACCAGGTGCTCAAGGTTGACTGGGCATATTACATGAAGGTGGCCTGCCTTTGCGCTCCCTTGGGGCCCTTTGCACAGCACCTATTCCAAGGTGGTCTCCAATCCAAGTACTAATTAGGACCGACCCTGCTCACCTTCCAAGATCAGATAGGTCTGGGCATTCACAGGCTGGTATGGGGACTAAATGCTTCTAACCTAGTGTGTCTATGTTGGCCCTGCGATGGTCTGATGAGCTGTTCAGAGTGTACCCTGCCTTTGCCTAGAGTCTGCTGGGATTATTATAATAATTACATTTTTTAAAAAATGTCTGTCTCAGGTCAAAGCAACTTAGAGTAGAGAAGATGCAGTGCGTAGATAAAACTCATGTTTTAGAAAGAGCCAGACAGAGGTATCCAAACACAGTTCGAGTTTGTGGTCATTAAGCAGGCATGGTCGTAACTGATTAAGCAGACAGTTCATCAAAGGCAGGATACAGATCATAAATGTGACGCAGGCAACGTTTATACAGAATTTCAGTAAAAACAGTAGACAAGGCAAGGTTAAAGTCAAAACCGCGAAAACTGGTCATTCATAGAAAACTAGTTGGACATGAACCAAGGGTCGGAACCCATAGAAATAAACACTAAAGCAATATTTTCTGATGAATACTGATCAGCGAGTCTGTTATATCATGTAGTGGTGATAAGGTGTGCGGGGCATCATGTGATGCATGAGTTAGAAGTCAGGTGATTGGGAGCAGTGAATGCGATGCAGGGAAGTATAGTGCATGGATTGAATGCATATAGCGAGGAAGCCATGACAGTGTATTCGTACGCTGTAGCTTTAAGACTTCCTTGCACTGGTATGAATGTGCACAGACATATTCCAGCACAACAGTTTCCCTATACATAACTCCATAAAGACATGGTTTGCCCACTGAACACCCTGCTGTTGAATAAGAGGCCAAATAAGAAAACTCCATACAGCCATACACCAGAGTCTAGTAGACAGACTTCCCAGAGGAGTGGATTTCCACTATCGGTGGGATTAAACCTTTGATGGAATGTTCAGCAAACAAAAAGGCACATACCATATAAGTGAGAGTGGCATGATGGTGTAGTGGATATTATGCCGCCTTATAGCAAGAAAATCTTGGGCTTGAGTTCTGGGCTCAGGTGTTTGTGTGGAGTTTGCATGTTCTCCCTGTGCTTGCATGGATCTCCTCCAGGTTCTCCAGTTTTCTCCGACAGTCCAAAAATGTGCTCAATAAGTCAGTTGGCTGTTCCAAATTGAGAAACGTGAATGGTTGTGTGTGTTGGCCCTGCAATGGTCTGGTGAGCTGTTTAGGGTGTACTCCGCCTTCGCCCAAAGTTGTTGGAGATCCAGCATATCCATTCAACTTTCATTGTTTTGAAAGTAACATTTAATTCATTTTAATAACAACTTGTTATTGATATAAAAAGTTGTCTGCTAGGAAATACACAATATAGCAATCTCATTGAACTGGCACCTTTGACTGAGCCTCAGGCCAAATGATGTTTTTGGCCATAAGCAAGAATCCAGCTGTACACTACATACACTCTCTTGGGCACATTGTGTTTTTTGAAAAATATCTTTTTGTTTTTTGTTCTCCCCTTCAGCAAATGCCTTAAGGAGGGGCTGTCAGCACAGCCAGCTACCTCTGAAAAGTCTGACGGCCCAAGCCGCTTGCGACAGCACGAATCAAAGATGGCCGAGAACACTAGTTGTGTCAAGGCTCTAAGGACCAGGCCTCAAGCCAGCAGAGTTTTTCAGGAAACTTGAGTGCACAGCTGCAGTGTGCTGCTTCCATGCTGGGTGTAACTTTGTTCTTTGCCTCTCAGCGTCAGAAGCCCGAGTACAGCACTCAGCAGAAAGTCCATCAAAGTTTAATCTCTAACAGGGAAATAAGATAGAGAGAGGGAGAGAGAGAAAATGAAGAGGTTGACATGTTATGATTTGATCGCTTCATTACAGCTGATCATGACCAAATAAAATGGCAAAGAGTGTACCATAAATCACAAGAGAAATCAACCAGATCCTGACACAAGCATCCAAAGATATTCTTATTTAATCAAGATGCAACATTTTTCATTTTATCAGTGCAACACAAAAAAAGCTACAACATCCAAGTAATATGTGATTCATCAGAATTCCATCCCACCCTTAATCCCCTTTGCCCCCAAAGGCAACAAACCCATTCCTTGTTTTCACTTCTCTCACAATAGCTTTTGATTTGATCCATTTTCCAGCCTGTATATGTGTGTGTGTGTGTGTGTGTGTGTGTGTGTGTGTGTGTGTGTGTGTGTGTGTGGTTAAAAGTTGAGAAACTTTGACAGAATGAACCTCTTTGAAGCCAGTACTGTAGACGTGTTACTCGGAAGCCGGCCAGAACTGATGGCAGTACTTGCCTTCTTTTCTCCTCTAATCAGTCCCATGCATTTTGCCTCAAGGAAACACTTCATGTTGCTTAGAATGAGACACAGCCCATTGAAAGTTTTACTGAAGCACAGTGTCCGTTCCTCGAACGGAGGTACAGCTTGTCACTTCATATTAGATTACCATGTTTTGTTAGGATACATCTCTGCAGCTCAGTGTTTAGAAAAATTTTCCACAGATTGTTCAAAAGGGAACTGGAATCAGAAGCAGTCATGTTTGTTCTCATTTAGTCTACAATATATTTGGGCTCGGAATGTAGATGACCAAAATCAGCAGCATATATTTAGTGCAGATTTTGGTGGGGCAGGACAGCATTCATAATGATGTAGCTTGGAACAAACAAACACATTTAAGTCAATAAGCTATCCCTATAATGAATGTTATAGGCAAATATCAACAAGGGTGGGCTGAAAAGTTCATAGGATGACCATGACTCAATGGCTGAATTTTTCAACATAGTCTTCCCTACAGTCTACACGCTCCTACAGTCTCTTCTCAGTGGCTCCTTCCATTGGAGTTACAGCAGTTGGATCCCCTTGATAGAGAAGCTCTCACCCTGATATTCAAAAATGTTACTTTTTCTTAGTCAGTCTATGAACTTTTTAGCCCACCCTCGTAGCATACTTTTAGAATAACCCATAAGAGGAAATCAACCTACCAACTTGTTTTCAGCACTTTTAAACTTTTGTTCATCTGTATTAGCAGCTAGCAGCATGGTGGTGCAGTTGCTAGCACTGACGCCTTGCAGCAGGAAGATTGTAGGTTTGAACCTCGCGGCTGACCGAAGCCTTTTTGTGCAGAGTTTGTATGTTCTCTCTTTGCTGGCTTCAGTTTTCTCTGGGTGCTCCAGTTTCCTCCAAAGCCATGCAGATTAAGTTAACTGACTACTCTAAATTGTCCATAGGTGTGAATATACAGAGTGAATATGTAGACTGGCATCCAGTTCAGTAAGTACCCCACCTCTTTCCACAAACCTGATGTATAAGCAGTATAGATATATCAGTTAACCAGGGTTCCTAGGTTTCAAATTTTCAATCCCTTCTACATCTTAAAAAAAAACAAAATAAACAAACAAAACAGACAAAAGGATCTAAAGCTTCCTTAAATTGAGGCACTGGTTTACTTTGCCATGTATCATCCAAAAGAAATGGTTCTGGGCAGCACATTGGTGTAGTGATTAGCACATCTCACTTACATCAAGAAGGTCTTGACTTTGTGTCCCAGGCTTGGTGAAGGCGTTTTCATGTAGAGTTTGCATGTTCTTCCATGTTTGCGTGGGTTTACTCCGGGTACTCTGGTTTCCTCCCCTAGTCCAAACACAAACATTATGCTAATTTTGGCTGTTTTAAATCGGCTCTAGGCATTAGTATGAATGATTGTGTGTGTGTGTGTGTGTGTGTGTGTGTGTGTGTGTGTGTGTGTGTGTGTGTGTGTGGTCTAGCTATTCATCACAG
>JAOUQZ010000027.1:7437522-7458506 GCA_028564935.1 Neosilurus hyrtlii
ATAGCATGTGTACCTCAGCAAAATACAGAGGGGGGGGGGGGGTAGAGATGTTGTTACGTATTCTTATAACAGTGTTAGTTCTGCATTAAGAAAAAAATACAACCAAGGAGAAGAACCTAGCTATTTCCTGCCCATCAGCACTACACTCAGCTCTGAGCTTGAACTTTATTCGTGACGTCATTGAAGAGTGTAGGATATTTCTGCACAGCAATTCGATGTCAGCACATGCGAACTTATTTTCTTCATATCTTTTTTTTTATTTGAGGGGAACGAGTTTAACGTTGTTCTTGTTGATTTGACCCCCCCCCCCCCATCCTCCAGCTGTTGGGTGGACCACCCCAATCCCTCCTTTCAACATCAGTCTGCACATGCGCGTTAACGCTCTCTCTCTTTCCTCTGTTCCAAACAAGCAAAAGTTTACTTTTAAAGCAATCTCGTCAAGTTTGTCCACCAGCCCTCAAGTTGGTGTATGACGGATACACGCGGAAGGATGACGCAGTCCGGTTAATGACGTCACTGTGTTTATTCAACTACAGGAAGGGTTTAATAAGTTGCTTTCCAAACACTCGGGACATGTTGCGCCAGGGCGCTTCCTGCAACCGAGCCGCTTTTCTTCTTCTTCTTCAAGTATCACTTTGTTCACTGCACTGACGACTCGGATTAGAAAGCTTCTCTTCTTGTTTTTGTATTTATTTGTTATTCTGACGGATTTAAGACTCGTATTAAGGTCAGATCATGTTAAAGGGCACTTTGTGCGCGGAGAAACCGTTCAGTGCGGCCGTCACGGCGCTGCTGCTCCTCGGCTTCGCTTCGACTTTAACAGCAGACTCTTCTCCATCCTGTCATGGAGCTTACGACCTCTACTTCGTCCTGGACAGGTTAGCACACAAACCCTGCACATGTTCTTGCCCTCTTTCATTGCTTTTATGTCTTTCTTCCAGATGTTTGTGAGCTGTTTGCTATTCAGACCCCAGTTTGGAGGTGACTAGACCCTGCAGGCATTATATTCTTGAAGTTGATTTGTTGGAAGCAGGAAAAAAAAATAATGAGCCAGCATAAAGATCTAAGTTACTTTGACATGGATCATATTGTGTCTGGGTCGTCTGTCATTTGGCGAATTGCTTGCTCCTACCAGGGTGGGTCGGAGACTGGAGCCTATATTAGGTGGGCGAAGGCGGGGTACACCCTGTACAGTTCGGCCAGACCGTGGCAGGGCCAACACGCACAACCATTCGCGTTCACGCTTCCACCTAGGGACAATTTGAAACCACTGACTAGCTTAAAGTGCAGGTGTTTGGACCGTGGGTGAAAACCAGAGTACCCTGAGGTAACACACGCAAGCATGGGGAGAACATGCAGACGCCACGCAGTAACGGTCGAGCCGTGAAGTGGAAATGCTAACAAATCTAATCTGGGTCTGTTTATCTCCAAAACAGCAAGTCTTGTGGGGTGTTCGTGGTATGCAGTGGTAAGTAACTAACAGTAGTCACACAGACTGCTGAAACTGTTAATGCTGTGATAGAAAGGTGTCAAAATAAACAAGCAGCGTACGGAGCTGCCGAGCGGTCAGGGCATGTATGCCTTTGATTATTAAGGTGGCAGAAATGGGCTTTGATAGTTTTCTGTTGAAATTACATTTACAGCCTTTGGCCGATGCTAACTTGCATTTTTATCTCATTTATACAACTGAGCACTTGAGGGTCCGACAGTGACAGATTGGCAGTACTGGGGCTTGAACCCTCAACCTTCTGATCAGTAACCAGAACCTTAAACACTGAGCCACCACTGCCCTGTGTCAAATGTGTCAATGTACGCTTCCATACTAGCGGTTTGCTTTAAGGAACTTTTGTAATTACATGGCAGTTGTAGTAAACTTTACACCCATATGATGCTATCCAGTTTGTGGTGATCCTCAAATAGTTATTCAGTTCAGTTTCAGTTCAGCATGCAGAAATCCAGATGTAGATTTATATTTAGATTCATAATGAGCGAGCCTGAAGAGGAAATATTGAGAGGAACAGTGGAAACCCATCCTCTTCTGGGTGAAACCAGATGGTAGGATTATATAGTAAATTATTTTTATAAAATCATTCATTATATTCATTATTTATTCATTCTTTTTCTTATCCGTTTAATCCTAATTAGGGTCGAGGAGAGGCTGGCACCCATCTCAGCCGACTCTGGGTGAGGGCTGAGTACACCCTGGACAGCAGGCCAGGCCATCAGAGGGTAGAAACACACTGATGGTAACCCAATGGCCCGTTTACGAATGACAGCAAAGGTTCTTTTACATGCCTCTCACCACAGACAGCGAGAGACATGGCTGACCTTTCATAACCCAGTTAGCTGCACTGTGGGGACAACAGTGACGTTGTAAGTGGGGCTTGAACCCATGACCTTTGGATCAGTATGCCAGGACCCTACCACCGGGTCACCCTTCCCCCATATATTATATGAACACTCGCAGGGTCAAATAATTTTTTTTCATGGGAAAAATCTAGTATTAAGTTAAAATCACTTTATGGGGTTGGACAAAAGGAATATACTGTTTTTTTTTTTTTTTACATTTTACTGCTCTCTGCAATGCATTATGGGATGTTGCAAATTGGCAACAATGGTCCTTAGGGGACTTCGACTTCGGCATGGTAAAATAAACCAAAACAGACAAACACTGAAATGATGAAAATCATTTTATTTTCCTGTTTTGCCAGTTTGACCTGTAAAACCACAATGGAATGAACTACATGCTCTCTTATGGGATTTATAAATGCTTCCCCAGCTAGAATTGTTGCAGTTTTAGGGGACATTTTGGAAACCCAGTAGGTTCAGAGTTCAGAGCATGTCATGTTCATGATATTCAAATATGCAACAAGGTCCTGCGGTGGTACTCTAATGTTTAAAATCATGTAATGAAAGTTCATCTGGAAATTAACTAATTAGGTGTTGCAGGTTTGCAACCTCAACCTAGAGAGGGTTAATATTATATATTATTATGGTTATTATTATATGGTACAGTGCATATACAGTGTATAACTAAAAATATACTAAAAAAAGTGAGGAGAAAGGATGAATTAAGGCTCATCAGAGTCCTGGTATGAACACAGGACAGTCTATAGGATTACAGATGCAATTTTTTGCAACAAGTTTGTGTTGTTATGACTTCAGTCAACAAATTCTCAACAGATGTGCATCCAGGCATCATTTAAATTATTACATAAATCCCACATATCCTCTCACTATAGATTTTATTACAGTCGAATCAACAGTACCAGAGGTTGAAGTTGACATTATTGAGACCAATAATCTGATTTGGTTTTGGTTCATGGAGTTTTGATTAAACCACTTTGATTCACATGAACTTGGTGATAAACATATAACATTTGATAACAGTGAGTGGTGATTTCTGCTACTGAAACAAAGAAAAAGCATCAACTTCTTGACTTCCTAGTTATGGTTTACAGACAACACTTTGAAAAACACTGCCTTGGGCTACATGTGATTGCATCAGGAAACACTGTGACATTTGGCAAGATTTTAAAAGCAGGGTTTTTTTTTTTTTTTTTTTTTTTAACTAGAGAAAAATAGGAGAAAATTGTAAACAGTGTCCTTACTCTTTGAAGGCTAAAAACCACCAGAACGACCCTATCAAAGCTCATTTTAAATTCAACTGCAGTATAGCGAACAAAAAAATAAATTGTCCTTCTCTTTGAGGTCTTTAGGTCTGTACTAAATACAGTGCACTGGCAGTAACTAGTTGACTGGCCTGATATGGTTCTTCCAGATTCACTGGTTTGCAGGAACAGTATAAATTTCTTTCTAAAGCTCACCTGTGTCTGTTTTTTTATGAACTAGGAAGTTGCTGTGACTTGAACCAAGCATACAAATCTGCTATAAAAGAAATAGGGTGTTGTTTATTCATTTTTTATTTTTTTTGCCAACTAGGCTATTTGCACTGTCTAGTAGTAGAGAAGTGTTCAAAACTCCTACACAAATCCAGTTGCTTTGAACGATTCCTACTACGACCACACATTCAATCTGCAGAAACTCCTTTGACCAGCTGCAGTTTTGAGGAATTGTTTGGGATCTTGTTTATTCAGGTTAATGGTTATCTTTATTTTCTTATCTTTAAAAAAATGTTAGTTGGCCACCACCCTGACATCAGAGGAATTATAAGATGAAGGCACAGATTCAGTCTTTCCCCTGCTTTTGAAATAAAGATACAGATTTTATTCCACGTCTCTAAATCTCTTTGTAGAATTCTTTAGACAGCTTCTCCGTAATACTAATGAGAACCTTGATTTTTAACTGATTGGCCGACACTCATTGGCTCATTCACTACAGAATAGTCTATGGGTTTTATCTTCCATTATCAGTTAATTTTGGCTGAATACAACGATTTCCCAGTGAAACCACCCAAGCTCATGGGCTTAGTATCTCTTATTCAGCTGATTTACATCTTGTTTTTATTCTGTGTCTGTTTAAAATAACAATAACAAGACCGCGCGTAGACAAAGGAGCAATCTTGCGCATGCGTGATAACTTGGCAGTGCAACACCGATAGAAAGTAGAAAAGTCAGAGCCAGAGTGTTAAGTAACAGAAGAAAGGATACAATTTCAAGAAAGAGAAATAAAAAAAAAAAACGATGGCAATGTTTGCTAATATCATGGCCCCAGGTGCAGGGGGTCATTAACACTCGCATACAGGAGTAAGTAAATGGTTTCAGAAAGACATTGTGGCTGATTTCATTTTATTTCCAAGAGATAACACTGTATTAATGTTTATTTAATATGCCTGGTATGTGAATGGTCCCTTTTCATTAACTTGTAGCAACTGATTATAGACAGTTCATTCCACCATTGATTCATTTTCTGAACCGCTTAATCCTAATTAGGGTTGTGGGGAGGCTGGCACCCATCTCAGGCGATTCTGGGTGAGGGCAGAGTACCCCCTGGACAGCTGGCCAGGCCATCACAGGGCAGAAACATGCTGATGGCAACCCAATGACTCTTTATGAACGACAGCACTGGTTAATAGACATAGTTGTGTACTGTACATACCTCTGCACCATGGTTAATGGTGTTACAGGCCTACTGTAACATCATTTGATTTGATCAACCCACATTAAATATGCATCGGTTTTACTTTGAACCTGAATAGGATTCGATCCTTAAATAACAGTCGTTGTTTTTGTGTATGAGAGGTACCATAGATACAATAATTCAAATTTAGATATAACATTTACCTACCAGCGGTGTCATGTGGAAGGTCCTGGGCTTGAGCCCCCTGCTTGGAGGTTTCTGTGTGATTGCATTTCCTCCCCATACTTGAGTGGGTTTCCTCCAGGTACTCCGGTTTCCTCCCTCAGTCCAAAAACATGTATATTAGGCTAATTCCAAATTTTCCCTAGGTGTTTGTGTGTGATTGTGAATGGTTGTGTGTATGTTGCCCTGCAATGGTCTGGTGAGCTGTTCCGGGTGTACCCTGCCTTCTCACAGTGTTGGCTGAGATAGGCTTCAGCCTCCCTGCGACCCTAAGAGGATTAAGTGGTGATGTTGACATGATATAATTTCCACTCGTGAGACATGTATTCAGTTTGTATGAACCATGTTTATTGTGATTACTGTTTTATGTTCTTTAAAAGATTTAGTAAGTTGACTGAGTCAGCAAGCGCAATCAAACAACCATATCAAAATACTGCATCCTTCCTTTTTGTTTATGCCTTTGTGTTTATTGTCCTCGTTATTTCAGGTCGGGAAGTGTCTCGAAAGATTGGATTCAGATCTATGAGTTTGTGAATAATCTCGTAGAACGATTTGTGAGGTAAGTTTTCCTTTACCCAAGACCCCCCCCCTCTTAAAGTCTATGCAAGACCAATGAACTACTGTGAAATCTAGTGCACAATTCAGTTCATCTAAGCACACATCCGGCTTGGATCGGATTCTGAAAGAGGGAGGGGATTTGAGATATGGAATAAACACACAAAAAAAAGGCCTGATGAATGTTGAACTTACGTAACGTTGACTCAATGTATGTGCCAGTACAGACGGTAGCGACCTAGCCAGAAGAAAGCAGTCTGCTTGAGAAAATAGCAAAGGGAGCAGGTGGGAGTGGGTGGCAGGGAGGCTCAGTCTTCTGGGCTGCGAGAATGGCCATTTGCACCAAAACCTTCCAACGCCACACTTATCCCTCACACATAACGGGAGGAGAGGCAGAGAATGTACTTTAAGGAATGGCGTGCGAGAGTAGACCAGCACAGTCTGCTCTTGACTTTGACACTCTTCTGTTGCACCATGTGGAATCTGCTGGCCCTTTTCCTGTTCCTGCTCTCTCGCTCTCTCTCTTTCTCTCTCTCTCTCTTTCTCTCTCTCGCTCTCTCTCTCTCTCTCCCTCTCGTTGTTTCTTTGTTCAGTGTTAGATAGACCAGCTGTATCAAACGTTAATTAAATCATTAGTCCAAAGAGGATTTGCTAGGAGATCCCTAGTCGCCTCAGTATTGTACGATAGAAGTCTCAACAGCTCTGCAATGAGAGTGGATTTGAAGTCTGAACTCAGTGTTGCAGCATTAAACTTCTTTAACATAACAGTACATTCACCAACCGTCCTCATGTGTCTGTGACTTATTCATGCACTAAAATATTGAAAATAATGATTGATGGGTTTTTTTGTCAGTAGAGGTTGCCTAGTTGAGCATATTGGCTCTGTTTTCATGAATAATCTCATGTGGGGGGATGATTGCGGGGTTGAATTTGTCAGCGAAGTGCGAAAAAGCGGCACCTCTCCTTATGCTCATGATTCCTGAGACCTGACTAGCTGTGAGGTCTGAAACCCAACATGTTTCAGTGCTGTATTAGCTTTAGTGACAGAAGGTTGAAAAAAGGACCAAGTGCTTGATGAGCTAAGTCAATAATCTGTAGTTTGTATGCAAATTGTGATTTTTTTCTAGTTCTTTTGTGGGGAAATAAATGAATTAAGGAACATATAATTATGCAAAATTAAGTTGTAGACTTTATATATACACACACACACACACACACACACACACACACACACACACACACACACACACACACACATATATGTATGTATAAAAAGCAGTCATGGATTTTTTTATGGGCTGAGTGCTGGGTGAGTCACTCAACATGCTTTTTGATTAATCACTTACTTCCTTCTGAGGGAATTTTTACAATGATGTCACATCCTTTTATTAGTTCTATTATAAAATGGCCATACCGGCATCTTACTCATAGTGCAACTCTTTTTGTTGAGTCTCACACAATCTTAAACTATATTTATCTGTTCACATTACAGAGGACTAGGGCCGGCATGATTTTTACACACACTCCTTAAACGCTCATTCAGTAACTTGCCCAACTGCTTAATCCTGTTAGGGTTAGGGGGGGAGGCCGGAGCCCTTCTCAGCCAACACTGGGCAAAGGCGGGGCACACCCTGAACCGCTCTCCAGACCATCACAGGGCCAACACACCCAAAAACATCCACACTTTTTGCCATGAGACAGACAGCCAGCATGCAGCCACTACTTAAATAGTTACAGAATTATAGATCTGAGTAAACATTAAGCTGTGTATTGGAATGTTTAAATCATGTTTGTTTTCCATTTCAGCCCAAATATGAAGGTTTCATTCATTGTTTTTTCATCAAGTGCAGAAGTAATTTTGCCACTCACAGGAGACAGGTACAGTTGTGCTTGAAGTATTACATATAATACTAGGAACTGCAGTTGTTTTGTAGTCTGCAGAATGTTTAATAGACCCAAAGAAGCAAAACTTTAATCAGTACAGTACTTTAATCATGCTAAACTGTTTGCTATAATTTAGCATTAACGCTCCAAATTCATCTTCTAATCTCTCAAATGATATGTATGTTTGTGCATTCCAGATCAAAGATAGAAGAAGGCTTAAAGAAGCTGAGTGGAGTTATACCTGCAGGTGAAACATATATGCACGAAGGAATTAAAGAGGTAAACATGAATATTTATCCTCTAGACTCATTCATTTTTGGGTACTTGAGTTGAAGTATAACTAATGCAATTCATAATAACATATTTGCAGAAGTAAGGACTGATGTTTAGTTCAGAGTAAGCTAATTTTAATCTACAGCATGATTATAACATAACACAGCATTGTACAACTACAGTGAGTACAGATATTTCATACTAATTACATTTACGTTTGTTTGCCCCAACTTTATCTCTGAGATCCTTTGACAGTGCCTTGCCACCCGTACTTGATTTTTTAAATTTTTATTTTTGAAATGTTTGCTTGTTTGTTACACTTCCATGCACGGGAATGCTCTAGAAATAGTCACTTTTAGGCTAAACTAATCAGAATGTTAATAATTGACCAGAAATGAAATCCAATTTGCTTGGTGAGAAATGGAGAAGTGGATTGATTACACCTGACTGAGTATTTTTTGACAGGGGTGATTCATTTCTATACTAACTGTATATATTAGCATACTCTTAAAGAGTTGACATAGATGAGTAAGCTGTATAATAAAATGACAGAAAATATTTACAATATGTGTTCTTTTATAAAGAACAAATAGTATTTGACAGAATATTTCACAGCAGTATGTTTGGAGTTGAGTGTAAAATGCATTAATCTAGCTTCACGTACAATGCAGAAAAGTGATAAGTATTGCAAGTGTTTATCTATTTTAGGACAATATCTAAATAGCATACATATAGCATCCTGGTTCTGAAACTTCACTGTATATTTTGTAATATATTTTTGAGTCTTGCATGATTGCGTTTTATTAAGTCTATGAACATATGGTGTGTATATAGAGTAAATTCACCACTCCTATGTATCCCATTCTTCAGGCAACTGAGCAGATGAGAAAACAAACCAAAAAGTCTTCAAGCATAATAGTTGCATTGACAGATGGGAAGCTTGCGGTGTATGTCCATGAACTTACTGTAAAAGAGGTAAGTTAATTTATATTGCTGTGAAAGTGAGTGTGGAGATACCGTAGAACGTGATACCATTTTCCCTTGTTTTTCTTGCAGGCAGACGTAGCAAGGCAGTATGGAGCTCGGGTATATTGTGTTGGTGTTAAGGACTTTGACAAAGATCAGGTAAATAAATTGACTTTTATTATTATCATTAGTAGTGGTAATAGTAGAAGTAGTAGCACTAGTACAACCCCTGGCAAAAAGTATGGAATCACCACGCATGAAAGATGTTCATTCAATTGTTTAATTGTGTAGAAAAAACCCCAATCACAGACAGAAAGAGTGCTTGCACACCTTGCACACCAGTGCGCTGTTGCACCGAGCTGATTGACGTAAATCATGCCTCGAACACGAGAGATGTCAGTTGAAACAAAGGAGAGGATTATAAAACTTGTTGAAGAAGGTAAATCTTCATGGAATGTTGCAAAAGGTGTTGGTTGTTCCGAAATCTGGACCAAGTACAAATCAAATGTGAAGGTTGTAAAAGGGAAGCATGCTGGAAGACCAAGAAAGACATCAGCGTGTAAAGATAGAAAACTTAAAGCAAACTTAAAGCTTCAAAAACAGAAAATGCACAACAAAACAAATGAGGAAGAAATGGGCAGAAAGTGGAGTCGATGTCTGTGACCCATCTGTAAGAAATCGCCTAAAAGAAATGGGATTTACATCCAGAAAAACCAAACGAGAACCATCATTAACATCCAAACAGAAAAAAAACAAGGTTTCAGTGGGCTAAAGAAAAGCAATCATGGACTGTGGGTGACTGGACGAGAGGAATGTTCAGTGATGAATCACGAATCTGCGTTGGGAGGGTGATGATGCTGGAACTTTTGTTTGGTGCCGATCCAGTGAAATTTATAAAGACAACCACCTGAAGAAAACATGCAAATTTTATTAATGTCATTAAGGATACGGGATTGTATGTCGGGTAAAGGTATGGAAGAGATGACAGTTATTACATCATTAATAAATGCACAAGTTTGAGATTTTGGACATTTTTCATATTTCACAGTTGAAAGGATGTTTGGTGATGATATAATTTCTCAGGATGATAACGAATCGTGCCGTAGGGCAAAATCTGTGAAAACTTTCCTTCAAGAAAGACATATAATGTCAATGGCATGGGCTGCAAATAGTCCGGACCTCAATCCAGTTGAAATCTATGGTGGAAATATCCAACCAATCCAACCTGCAAAGCTGATCTGGCAACGGCAGTAAAAGAAAGTTGGATCCGGACTGATGAAGAATACGGTTTCAACAAAGTACCAGTGGTGTTTTTGTTTGGTGATGCCATAATATTTTCCTCAGAATTGAGTGATTCCATTTTTTCCCCTCCAACCCCGACCCCGACCTGACTATAATTTTCTTTCTTTTTTATGTTTGTAAGTTTCCCAAAGCCAGAAGGTTGGAATGTTAAATAAAAATAATTTTGTTGCATGCCTGTGATTGTTGTGTACCCATGCGAATGTATGTGCATTTTTTTTTTTCCTTTTGCAAAATATAGCCCTACTATAAACCGAATATGAAAACGAACCCACGGCATCATCACACGGATATTCTTCTTGTGTTTTGTGTTTTTGAAAACCTCAAGAAAAATGTTGTAATATAATTTTTAAATATTTTTTTATTTTTAATTTTTTATTTAATTTTTTTTGCTGAATACTAACGTTTGCTCTGTTGCTTACACAGCTACTGATCTTTCTTCCTGTGAGGACATGAGATGATGATATTGAGATATTGGAGCGGAAATGCTCAGCCATGACCAGGGTTTCTGTTTGTGAAATGTCCTTCCTGGTTACTGTTTAATTTTCCTGTGTTTCTGTGTGCAGCTGGCGGTTGTGGCTGATAGTATAAACCAAGTCTTTCCAGTCAAAGATGGCTTTCAGGCTCTCAAAGGAATTGTTAATTCAGTAAGTTACTTTGTGCAAATTATGTCATTTATAATAGTGGTTTTGCCATGCTTAATTTGATTTACTGAAAAATCTGAGAGCCAGTTAATGTACACCACAGTACACTGTTAAAAAAAAAAAACAGGTGACACAGTGGAAGAGATTTTTGGGTTTTCTCAATGTTTAACTACTGTGGCTGACTTTACTAAGATATAAGAAAAGAAGATATTTGCAAAACATAATTTTTAACTGCAGAGTCATTGTAATTAGTCATTGTAAAAACTATGTGTCAGGGTAATAGTAGAAAGATGTTACAAATTTCAAAGCTTTATTTCTGAATTTAAAACAAAAAGACGTGCCCTACAAAGTAGTTGTTCATCATTTTCACACTGTAGACCATCTATCAAGTGCAGTTGTCTCTTTGCAGAAAGCAAACAAGTAATCATTTAGGAATAAAAGTGTCTAAAGACTGCTTATTATTATTATTACTATTATTATTATATTTATAATATTTTTTTTTGTTTTGTTTATTAAGCAGAAATTTCTTGATTGTGTGGGCAATTTTTTCAGCTGCATTGGTTTTCCCCAAACTTCAGTATTTTTAGTTTCGGCATCGCAATCTTGTGTTTAGTATGTCTTCCTCACAGCAAGAAGGTCCTGGGTTTGAACCCCGGTCTTGGCAAGGGCAGTTCTGTGTGGAGTTTGCATGTTTTTCCTGTGCTTACGTTGGTGTCCTGCGTGCACTCCATTTTTTACCACAGTCCCAAGATGCATGCACGTTAGGCTAATTCGCTGTTCCAATTTGCCACTAGGTGTGAGTGTGAATGGTTGTGTTTTATTGGCCCCGCGATGGCCAAGTGAACTGTTAAGGGTGTACCCTGCCTTCGCCTAGTGTCTGTAGAGATAGGCTACAGTCTCCTTGCAACCCTAGTAGGATTAAATGGCTCAGCAAATTAGTGAGGGAGAGCATTATTAGCTGTTTTTGTACAGCATTATAAATTATATTAGAGTTCAAAGATGGGTGGGGATGGGGGGGTGGGATAGTTACACAAGTCACTATACTCTTATGTACTCTCTACTTTATTTGAAAAGATCTACTGTTATGTAAACTCTAATGAATTGAGTTTACATTGATTTGGTAATTAATACAGTTATGGTGAGATGAATTATGTGCTATTAAATGCATAAGCAAAACAAGACTCAAGACCCTGCGATGTGTTGTTATAATAGACAGCTAGTTAACACGGCAGTATTTGCATTTTAATTATTTGTTGCGGATGTGTTGTTAAAATACAATGAATTTGAATTAAATTATAAAATTAAACAAACAAACGAAAAAAAAATTTCTATTATATCCTTCAACAACTGGCTAAACCCACTTGGCCAGAGGGAGGTATGAGCCTTGCAAAACAGGCATTCTCCAGTGATTAGTAATCCTGGAGGTTGGGATAGTTGGCCTCATGATGCTTGGTGCTCAGATTTCTAGGATTTGAGATCATCTGTGCAGCTTTGCTGTGAGAGCCTTAAGAAGATTTAGCTGTGATTTCTGGAAATAAAAGCGATATGAATTTAAATAGGTGTTTTAATAGTTATATTCTTATGTCCAGTTGAACTTGAATGGTGTATGGAACAGTTTCGCTGTATAAATGTAGTGAATGTAAAATGCTTCACTGCATCGTTTTGGTGTAATTGGCTGGGAATGATTGCTTCTGCAGACGTAGCTTTTTTATTGAGAGGAGTCATCTGTTTCTATTTCAACAGTAAGCGTCCTTCCCTTAGTGAGCACTGCTGTTTTACTGCAGACAGTAAATATGAGCTCACCTAAAATAACAGCCTATCATACCTATCTGTGCCTATTTACAAGCACTTCCGTTTGAGACATCATGGCGTTTCCTCATGCAGTGAGAACAGCTTAATTCTCTCATCAACATAAAAACTTGTATACATGTCAAACTCGAGAAATGGACTCTGCAACCCCTCTGATATGGCACTGGAGAGTTGTAGATAATAGAGTGACTGTGGTATCTTTAAGATCCTCCATCAAGAATAGATGATGTTTACTTCCCTGTTCTAATGATGGGATTGTTTATCATATGTCATATTTAATCAGCTCTTTTTATACTCTCCCAGCACTTCAGACTGAAGCCTCATCTCCAACGCAGCTCATTCCAAGCACCATATATTTTGGTTAATATTGTCTTTTTGTCGGTTGTGTATGGAGATTTGCATAGTTTGTCCTCCGTTGATTTATATGGATGATAGGAGAGGTGACTGTTGGATCACACGGGCCTTTTTATATGGTAATGTCAGCCTGGAGTCTGTAATAGAGCTGAAGATGGCCAGTAGTGGCATATCGTTTTTCCATAATGGCTGACATAGTTCTTTCCTTGCTGTAGTACATGTGACAGTCATCTCATTGATCCATATAGTGCTTAGCATGAGCAATGCCAAAACCCTATCAGATGTGTAGTGGCAAGAAAAAAAACAGTTCAGAATAAACACTCATGATGGATGATGAACTTGGTGTTTTTGCTTTGCAGATCCTAAAGCGGTCATGCACGGAGATCTTAACAGTGGAGCCGTCCAGTGTCTGCGTGAATCGTGAGTATCTCAAGTTTTCCTGTTCTTACTGATGTGCACGTGTGTGTGTGTGTGTGTGTGTGTGTGTGTGTGTGTGCGTGTGCGTGTATGATTACGTTGTGGGGTCAGCTCCCAGGTGTGCTTCTCATTATGTCCTCATCTGCTTATCACACCACAGAGTCTTTTGACATCGTCCTCCGGGGGAATGGATTTATGCAGGGGAGAGTCCAAGATGGAGTCCTTTGCAGCTTCTTGATGGATGGTCAAACCTACAGTGAGTGCAGATAATCCCACTAATTCATCTTAACACATTGTTAAAAACTAATGAGCACAACATGAAACATTTTTTTTTTACATTTTAACTTTTGTTTAGTAATTTTTGCAATTTCTTCGCATAATACATAATAGTTTGCATAATTTTGAATGGGTTGCCCCCGAAGAATCACTTTCACATCAAAGAAGGGAGGGACACACTGAGGGAGAAACAAACTGAGGTAGTTTTTCCTTGCTACCATCACCATAGTCTTGCTCATTAGTGATGTACAGGGTTCATAGAGAAATGTTTAATATCAAAAGTTTAAATTCTTTACCCAATTTGTTTTACCATGTAAAACTGCTTTGTGACAATATCTAATGTGAAAAGTGCTATACAAATAAAATTGCATTGAATTGAATAGAATGTTCATGTGCGAGAAAGCGACATACATTTTTTTGGTCCATTTTTCTGACGTTTCAGCAAAGAAAGCATTCAGCCAATCATGGCGTTGCATTTTAAAACCTCACAATTGAACTTGACAGTTGACAGCAGACGGAAGACTGTAAAGACTGATTTATTTTGTGTCTAAATATCCAGCACTGGAAACAAATATTGTAAAGACAAGCAGTTTGAAAACTGACCCAGGAACATCATGAAATAGATCAGAAACACCAGGAACACCATGAAATAGATCAGAAACAACAGGAACATCATGAAATAGATCAGAAAACAGCCGCAATAGAGTTTCTCAGAACAACATGTACCCCAAATTTTCTCTTTTTTCCCTGTTTTTCAGGTTACAATTAGTTTAGGAGAATGATCGCATGAACGCATCACTTTCAATTTGAATATTAATGTTGCATTCAATTCATCAACTTTTTTTTGCATACCTTTGCATTCAGTGTTTGTATTGTGCTCTGTGTGAAAGGGTCTTTAGTAAGAGAGACTAGGACATTATACACGAAATCAATATCAATTAGTCAATATTAAGTGATTGATTAATTTTACTAAACTGAATGAATACTTAAAAGGCCCCAAATCCATATATGGGTTTTGTGTTGGACAACAAATCTCTCACTCACTCATTTGCCAAATCACTTAATCCTGTTAGGGTCATGGGGAGGCTGGAGCCAATCTCAGCCTGCACTGGGCGAATGAGAGGTACACCCTATCGCTTTAACATATCGCCAGACCTGAATACCTGGAGAAAACCCACAGGGAGGTCAGGTAAAATCCCCACAAAAACGCCCTCGCTGAGCCAAGGACTCGAACCTAAGACCTTTTTGCAGTGCTGTGGACATATTAACCACCAGGATTAAAGATGGACAATTGATAAATTTGTTAGGTAGTCCTGTGATAAAGTGGATGCTCCAGTATGTTGCCCATTCCCATGATTTGATTGCAATAAAATTTTGACCAGGCTACAAATGATAGCTAAAATACTGTAATAATGTATGGCAAGCTAGTTAGCGCAGACTTATGGAAGCAAGTAGCAATAGTTGTATCCATCCTAATATTTTTTGTAGCGCATTGTATTAGTGATAAAAAAAAAAATCTCAGATGAAAAAAGTTTTTGGTGTTAGAGCTCTGAGCTGACTTGGAATCCAGCTTGCATCTTTATTCTTTCTTAATTCAGTTTAACTGTAAAGTGTCATGTTTATGCTTGGTTCTCACAGCGTTGTCTGATAACCACTTTGTCAGTTTTGTCTCCCACCATATACCTGCCTTTATTCAAAACTGAAATGCCTTGCTGTCATTTGTTCATTCTAATAAAACTCTCTATTATAAGTAGCACGTGCTAGGCCTACGTGTTGCAGCACCATGAAGTGCATTCAGATAATTATTGTTACATTCTTTATCTATATTGCTTATCCATCAGAGGGCTGAGAAGGATGCTGGCACCAATCCCAGGTGACTTAAAGTGAGTGGGGGTCTATCTTGGGCAGGTCGCCAGTTACAATTTGAGAAAGTCAAATCAAACACGCCTAATTACAATTTGAGAAAGTCAGAAGGAAGTTGAGTTCAATTTATGTCTCTTGTTTACTTGGCAGGTGAAAATAAATAACAAATAGGTTAGATACTAAATCTTCTTGTCCTGGGTACTACTGGTTTGTACGGCAGTATATTGAATGAGTCTGTTTCAGTTCTGGGTTTATATGAAACCAGGACACATTCGATGTTGGAAACTTCAAAAAGGTAACAGAGTTCTGTTTTAAACTGAGAATAGAAAGGACTTTTATGGAAAAATCCCACACATGTCCTGGCACTGGTCTAGTGAACTTGATCACAGTGACAAATAGTGTAATATTATCCATATGGGATTGAGGTTGTTCTTCGGCTAGTTTGGGGGTGTAACATAGCACCAGCAGATAATACATTTTCATTATTTATTTTCCAGATGAGAAATCAACCACAGTGCGAGATGACTATGTGCTGTGTCCTGCGCCAATGCTTCAGTATGCTGGACAGTGAGTATTCAAAAGGGGATGGCAGAAATGAACGATGTGGGTGTAGTGGGAGAATTAGCTAATAAGCTGCACTATGTTTTGTTTCCAACAAATATCTTTCCAAGAAATGACATGTCTGGAATCTTGAATGTGCACACACACAAACACACACATACAAATATATATATATATATATATATATATATATATATATATATATATATATATATATATATATATATATATATATATACACATATATATACATATATATACACATATACATATATATAAAGAGAGAGAGAGAGCTAATTAAATTTTTTCCTTCTCTGCCATTATACACCTGACTGTGAGTAGGAGTCCCATGTCATTAATGTGGACCTGAGCCTGTGAGCTTATGCTGCGACTCATGCCTATAATGTAGCATGTTATAACACTAAAACCTCTGTATGTGATCACTATTTAAAGGGTTTGCTTAATTAACTCCCGGCTTGCAACTATGCCCCATTAAGTAGTTAGCTGCTATGGGCGGTGAGTAAACACATCTGGCAGAGGGCTTTAAAAGGATGTGCGACAGATGCGGCGATTCCCTTTTCTAGGCTCCAATTTAAATAATTCACTATGCCCTGACAAGCGTATTCACATACCACCTGCATCCTCAAGCATAGGAGAAGTCCCTGTCTGCCTCTCGCTCTCTCTTTCTCTCTCTCTCTCTCTCTCCCCCCCTCCCTCCCCCTTTCTCTCTTTCTCTTCCCCCTCCCTCCCCCTTTCTCTCTCTCTCTCTTCCCCCCTCCCTCCCCCTTTCTCTCTCACTTCCTTGTCTCTTTTTCTTTCTGATTGTTTTTAGTTCAGCATCTCCCTCTCAACACTTGAATGTATATACCTTTTAATAATCTTTTAAGTCACTTTTTTAAATTTACATTTTTATAACTCACTCATTTGCCGAACCTATTAATCCTACTAGGTTCATAGGGAGGCTGGTGTCTATATCGGCCAACACTGGGCAAAGGTGGGGTACACCCTGAACAGCACCCCAGACCATCACAGGGCAACACACACACAACCACTCCCACTCACACCTAGGGTCAACTCGGAACAGCCAGTTAGTCCAATGTGTATGTCTTTGGACTGTAGGAGGAAATCAGAGTACCTAGAGGAAACCCACATGGAAACTCCACACAGAAACACCCTAGCCAGCGAATCAAACCCAGAACCTTCTTGCAGTGAGGCGAACGTTGTAACCACTGCACCACCTCAAACTATGGCATATTGTTGACTCTTGATATTACACTGTATAGGTAAGGACTCATGCTGTCATGCAGGAAGGAGAGCATAAAAAGCTGGCAGTGAGTCTGGCAGCGGTTCCACAATCAGGGATGTCAGGTTGTGCAAACTTTCCAACCCAACAGCAGTTTTAAAAAACACATAAAAGAAATGAAACTAGCCCAAACAGGGACTCAGGTTTTTCTCTTTTTCTCTTTAAAACAAGTTTATCATAGTGCACACACATATCTGATTTGCAGGATCTGCAACACAGCCATTATTCATTTATTTCATTTCCCAAACTGATTTGTCCTTTATGAGGATCTAGTGTATGCTGGAGCCCATCCCAGCCAACTCCAGGCAAAGGCGAGGTATATCCTGAACAGCTCACCAGACCTTCGACCAGCCATAATCATGTTGTCCATGATGCATTTCTGAGAAATGTAATGAATTCAATTCTGATTATTTGCTAAAACTTGCAAAACTCAATAGCCAAAAAGTTTTTTCTTCTTCCCCAAACTTTTCTTGTTCCTAAACTATCCCAATCCCCTCTCCACAATGGAGAAGATATCTTATATTGTATATAATTCTGAAATAGTGCCAACCTGGTTTTCTTCATTTCCCCTCAACAGAGGGATATTTATACACAAAGGTTCCCTCAAGGGCACATGCTACATCAAGCATAACCCTCTCTCTCTCTCTCTCTCTCTCTCTCTCTCTCTCTCTCTCTCTCTCTCACGCAACTGCTGATCTGCTTAATCCTACTAGTGTTGCGGGAAGGCAGGAGCACATAACAGCCAACACTGGGCGAAGGCATGGTACACCCTAAACAGCTCACCACTTCAACATAAACACACAACCATTCACACTTACACCTAGGGTGAATTTGGAAGAGCCAATTAGCCTAGCATGCGTGTCTTTGGACTGAACATGCAGACTCCCAAGCCCAGGAACTGAACTCAGGACCTTCTTTCTGTGAGACAGACATGCTAACCACTATACCACCATGCTACCCATCAAACCTTACAGTCTTTCTTAAAAAATTAGTCTCTGGATACTGAGATAGAGTGAGAAAGATGGACAATTAAACATCTGAAAAAGATATTTGCCAGAAGATTCTGTCTCCATGAATTTGATTGGACACATTTGGAGCTCCGTTCCCATTCAGTGTCCACATATCCAGCTTGATTAACAATCTGCCTAAAAATTTGCATGTATCGAGTATGTCAGCTAAATTAGCCTCTCCTCTCTTCCATTCAGTAAACGCATCTAGTTAACATGCAAGGACCTTTTAAAGGATTCTTACAAGTCTCTGAAGCAATTTACAGCCATAATAAAGCCAGTCAATTCAAAAATGTTTGAATGCTGCATTAAACCAAATTTTGGAGCGAAAGTTATGAATTTGTGACCTACCAAGCCATGAAAAAGTTCAGGACAGTTGAAACGTCAAGTACACAATCTATTTTAACTGTATTTGTGTAAATGTTCTGATTAGTTGGATTATGATATATGTTTTAGCCACCCCCAGTGCAGCTAACTGGGTTATTAAATGCCGGCCACGTTTTTCACTGTCTGTGGTGAGAGGCATGTAAAAGAACCAATGCTGATTTTCGTCAAGAGTAGCTGCATTGCCGTCAGCGTGTTTCTGCCCTGCGGTGGCCTGGCGAGCTGTCCGGGGTGTACTCTGCCCTCGCCCAGAGTCGGCTGAGATGGGCGCCAGCCTCTCTGCGACCCTAATTAGGATTAAGCCGTTCAGAAAATGACATAACATGACATGATGTTTTAGCCAGTGGCCTGGCTCTTTGGGATCAGCCCCATGTTCCCCAGTACCCATGTTCCCCCGGTCCTTATTAAATTGCTGAATCTTCAAAGTAACAATTTATGGAATATTCATGACATATTTTTCAGTGTTAATAGGGTTAGGGTTAGGGAGCCTAGGCACTGGGGAACGTAGGCACTGGGGAACACAGACATGGACCCAGCTTTTTGAGACAACTTGATGAATCACACAAACCAATATTACAGACTGATAAATATTCCCTCATCTTGGAAAGGATCTCAAGCATTCACGCAGATTTTGTACTCATTGATTCTCATTTGTTCCATGGTACTTGTGTCTCGTATAACAGACATATGGGAATTACAGTGCCGTTCATCATTAGGTACTTAATTACATACACCTTCCAGATTTTTCAGTAAATAGGTCGTGTTTTGTAAAAATTGCTATGTAAAAAGTAACAACAAAAAAAGTGAAAGGAAAATGGGATTGAAACAATACTGTGGTAGGGAACTGTAAAAACTGTACTTTTTTCCATGTGTTGCATTGTATCTTATGTCCTGCTTGCTTTTTGCTGTATTTTTGCATTGAAATCCACGATCTTTATTTTAGATTTAATGCAAATAGAAAATGTATTTGGAAAAACATTGATGCATGTTTTCCATTTCCTTAGAACAATGGATGTTCTAATCAGCTTGAATGGAGGGAGGTCCTTTGTTACAAGTCCCTTCACCATTACTGCTTCAACTTGTGTAAGTTTTATTAAGAGAGTTTTTAACCAAGTACACAAAAACAGAAGTTGTGTAACCTGACAAAAAGAAAAATGTTTATTGTCATTGTAATGACAGCCACCGCATAGAGAGCAGTAGAGTCGGTGAACAGCAGTTCATAGATCAGTAAACAAAGTAGATATTGGAGAATATGTAAAAGAATTAAAGAATGAGCCTGAATATAAATACATATATATACACAATGAATATTAAACTACATGGGAATAAAGCTATCTGATTGGTCCGTCATCTTCTCCGAGACCTGTTTCTTTTGTGAGAAAACATCCTAATTCTTAATAGAACTGCAAGAAGTTATGAACAGAGTCCAATCCCATCTGCATAAGTCCCTCATGTTGGGCTGGTGTTGCACATATGACATTTTTGGTAATTGAGGTCTACAATGCATTGTTTGTCTACACTTTAATTTCGAATTTATTTACAGGAAACTATTTAGTCAGTTCTAAACATTTAACTGTTACCGTAATAGGCCACACCTAGTCCGAGCAATCAAAACAGCATTGTATGGGTTGAGTGTTTTTTGTGCTGATGTTCCCTGGTATTATATACTAAAAGAATTGTCTTTATTAACTGTTAATTATGCAAATTTCCTGAAATTCGACACTGCACTGAATTGATTATTTTTTCTTTTTAATAGTCAGATGGTACCATCTTTATTCTTATAATTCTGGTGCTGTTGGCCCTCATCGCTCTGGCACTCATGTGGTGGTTCTGGCCTCTTTGTTGCACTGTGGTGAGTGTATCAACATTACATGAACATCATTCTTCTGGGTGTTACCAAGTCTCTTCCTGATAATGCTTTGAACAATGGTTTTCCTACTGGAGCCTTTTTAATTGATATCTGTTCTCATTTACCACTTAATATTCTGATCATTATTCTTTTAAACTTAAAACCCAGCCAGTAAGTACCTGCTATGTGTGTATGTATGTGTATATATATATATATATATATATATATATATATATATATATATGTATGTGTGTGTGTGTGTGTGTGTGTGTGTGTGT
>JAOUQZ010000027.1:7472574-7489495 GCA_028564935.1 Neosilurus hyrtlii
TATATATATATATATATATATATATATATATATATATATATATATATATATATATATATATATATATATATAAGAATATAAAAGGAAATAAACATACAGTATTATGAATATTTTTCCTGAGAATAATCATTTTATTTGTATTTTATTTATTTTCAGTTTAATTCTTTTATAAGATTCATATTCGGCTAATGTTTTACTTTTTGCTGGTATATCTTTTTATTTTTTGTGGGTCAGTACCCACTCACTGACCCATTGTGGTTCCCTCTATTCAGTCAGATCTGATGTATGTTTGGATATATATTTTTTTTATTATACTGACTATTAACCACGATAAGACCAGGAATCACGCTTGCAATTAACTCGCATTATTGTTAATGTCAGGTCTTTTTTTTTTTTTTTTTGGGAACCGGTTTGTTGCACAGATTTATGTCTCCATGTGTCAGACTTGCACAGAAATCATGCACGGAATCAGTAATGTATTGTAATGCCTTCTGCTCCTTATCTGATTTTTTAATGTGATTAAATAGTGAATTTATTTGTGTATATAGATATAAACAACTTTATTATGTATTGCATCAAGTATCTTTTTATGCAGTAAAAAAAAGTAAAATAGTGTGAGTGAAACCTGTACAATATGAATACAAAGAATCTAATGAGAATTTAAAAGGAGAGAGGCATGTTTTCAGTAATATGTTTGTATTTTAATTTAAATAATTTTTCATTAAGTGCTCAATATAAGATATGATGAAATATTGTGAAAGTATTTTATAAAAAAAATTATTTGAAGAAATCATCTACAAAATATAAACATTTAATAAATATTTATTACAGAAACATTTTATTAAAGAATAATAGCATCTCTTATTTACAAGAACAGTAAGGTGATTTTTTTATTCTAAAAAATAATAAAAAATATAATAATAATAATAATAAATTAAAATAATAATAATAATTTTGTTGTTTTCAGTTACAACCAGTCTTGACCAGTCGATTTTGCCTTTTTTAAATTTAATTTTAGTTTACAGGAGAACATCTTTTAACCTCATGTTACAATTAAGGACAATTAAGCAGCTTTAGCCTATGTGCTATATCTTAACTGTTAAACGATCAGTGTAAACAAAACGTGTAAATAAAATATTCTTATTTACTTAATTTGAATAAAACCTGATTTTGAACTGATCAGATTCAGGCAGATGTCCAATTTTGGATCATCAAATCAATTTTTTGAAATTGATTAATAAAAGGTGCTATAAATATGTAATTTTTTATTGGGAAATTATTGAAGAGCTTTTGATTTAAAATAGCTTTATATACATGCTTTATATTTGGCGTCTTGCGTATTGTCTGTAGACACATTCCAACAAAAACCCCAATTCTTCACCGCCCTTCTAGATCTCCTATTCACTGGGCTGGAATATTACAATATGGCAAAAAAAGAGGCATCAATGTCGATCAATATGACATTTATCATGATTATGGATGGCTATGATGCTAATGGTAACAGTTTATAATCTAACCTTAATGATGATGTCAGCCTTAATGAGTTATAGGTCATCTTGTCCCATCGATCATTCCCGAGTGAATAGATCAGTTTCATGGATGCTCAGGTCTGTCTGCGTAAAGAGAGATACAAATAAGGCATTGTTTTTTTTTCCTGCTCTCTTTTATCCCAGTCATTGAAACAAAAAAATTCTGCACGTCTCAAAACATGTGAATGCTACTCATTATGTGCACAGATAAAAATGGACTCTTATTGTCTTATTACTTATCACCCATCAGATGGCAGCGTCCATTTTGTTGGCGCCTGTCACACAGAAATGTGAAAACTATTTTTCAGATGGTGTTGAGGGTTTTTAGGCATTACTGTATATTATAGTCTTCATCATCATCAGCCCACAGGATAATATTAAGTTTGGAAATCTCTGTTACTTATTTAAGGGCACATCTAGACGCAATGGGCACACGTTGTGAGGTCGAATAATATTTTCCACCCCTCTGTCTTTTCAAATTAAGAGGAGAGAAACTAGCCATGACTGACACCAGCACTAATTAAGATGTAAAATGGTGGTCAGCAGGTTTCTGAAGGTTACTCTGTCTATACTGAAGAAAGCCATAAAGGATGAGGCCACTGATGACATTTGATGTTTTCTCAGTGAGATGCAAACTACCATTAACGAAGGAGAAATAACTCAAGGGACAGAGATACCCAGTGTGTGTTTTCACTAATGAATTTTAATGATTAGCATCAGATGAGGTTTCTATGGTTTGCATTTGAATTTAGGGCCATTTTACCCAATGTACTGGTGGTTGTGATTGTCATGTTTTGCCGTTATATAAACTTTTTATTAAAGGGAATCTCAGATATATATCTTTACGGGGTAAAATACGACTATTCAGTTAGTTATATACATAATCGGGGTCATTCCATGAGCTCGAGTCGGTATATATTGGAATAAGCTATCGGCACATACGGCGAGAATGAGTGGAATTACTATTTTATTCAATCCAAATTAACTCGATTTTGGGAAATAAAGCATTTCATTAATTCATTTTTATTTCGATTTCATTTTCAGTCCATTCCAGTTGACTCCAGGCTAAGGCAGGGTGCACCCGGTAAATCTCAACAGACAATCGCAGGGCACACAACTAAAACACAGCACACCATTCACTAACATCCACATGTAAGAGTAATCAAGAATATCCTTTTAGCCAAATGTGCCTGTCTTTGGACAGTGGGAGGAAACCAGAGCTCCCGGAGAAAACCCATGCAAGCATGAAGCTCAACCTAGGACCTTCTTGATGTGAGGCAGAAGTGCTAACCACTAGGCGACCGTGTCACCGAAAATACAGAATTTTTATTATTTTATTAAAAATCTTGAAAATTGAAAAGCATATAAGTTCTTACCATCAAATACTTAAGGGAAAAGCCGGCTTGCTTAAAGCCTAGCATGGTGTCCTGCCCAGTTGCCTTTCTGCAGTCACTGGCAACAGGTTACGCTGAGGACTGGAGGACTGTTGTTCGAAGTAGGTTGATATTTTCACATCTGGTAAAAAACAAAGGCTAATTCTTAAAAAAAAAAAAAAAAACATTTTTACCATCAATTACTTTCCGTGAAATACGTTTAGAATAAACGAAAGAGCCAGCCAGCTAGGTTAGCGATTAGCTTAGCACAAGTCACAACCTCTTTCAATTTTTTTTTCCTGTAGTGACATATCTACTAATTGTATATGCTGTGATATACTAGCTTTAAATTAGCCAGTCTAAACACGTGATTGCCCATATCTAATGGGTGCAGATAGAATAACATTGATTATCTAATTACATTAGCACCTGTCAAGGAGTGGGATGTGTTAGGCACAAAGTGAACAGGTAGTTCTCAAAGTTTATAGGATGTTGGAAGCAGGAAAAATGAGCAAGTATAAGGGTCTGAATGACAAGGGTCACATTGTGATGGTTAAAGGACTGAGCCTGTTCATCAACAAAACCGCAAGGCTCATTTACATTTAGTAAACATTCTTATTAATTTATACAGCTAAGCCGTTGATGGTTGCTTACGGGCCCAATAATGGCAGCTTATTGGTACTGAGGTTGGAATCCCCATCCTCCTGATTAGAAACCCAGAGCCTTATCCACTGCCATCATTGATGCATGTAGGAAGCGAAGTCTAGTATATGTGATCTGATCACAGAGAAGAGCTACTGTAGCACAGACCACTAAAACTGTTCATGCAGGCTGTGAGAAAAAGGTGTCAGAACACAATGCATTGTAGTCTGCTGTGTATGGTGCTGCCTAGCTGCAGACCAGTCAGGTGATGCCGATGTTATGACTGATCAGTGTACTTTGCAAGGGTTGCATGAACGTGCTACAGACCTGGCATGCATGTAAAAAATCAACAAAAAAATCAAGTCGTCAGCCAAATTAAGCCAATCTAGAACTCCTTACTAGACAACTGGTATGATGGTGTCAGGTTTTATATTATTTATATTAAGTTCAGTAAAGCTGGTTTGTTGGTAGCTGGTCAAAGAGGAAGCATCTGCAGTCAGCGTATGAAAAATATAGAAGCTGAAAACAGTATTGCCTGAACTGAGTCATGGTACAGCTTCCGGATTTGCAGTAATATTGTAATTCACAAGAAAAGGAACGTCTTGCTTGTATTATTCGAGCAACTCCACGAAAACTGCTTGTGTACATGTTTAAAATTAGTGTAAACCATTGCTGTACATTTATCATGCAACTTAGTAGCTGTTTACTGAGAATATGACACAGGTGCAAAAATGATAAAAGCTTCGTTTTAATGCTGGAACATTTCAGTTTTATTTTTATTAATTCCTAAAGTGTTGTGCTAAGAGCAACTTGCTGCTAAAAGTCCTTCTTACAATCTAGTTTTTAACACAAGCAGTTTATATTATTATTATTATTATTATTATTATTATTATTATTATTATTATGATTATTAACAACAATAATAATAATCATAATGATAATCATAATCATAATTATAATAAATTCACATTCATTTTTAACATACATTTTCCTGGGCTTTGAAATATATGAAGTTAATTTTAATCGCCTTTTAGCTTTTATTCTTAATATGATGTGATGCTGTTGTCTCCCATTTATGAAGCAATTTACTGATGATCATCAGCTGACTGCCAATCTCAGATATTTTAGAGGTTTAAATTGTATTTTAAATTTCTTTACCTTTGATTTAAAAATTATTCTAAAAATTATTTAAAAGTAAAACTATAGAAAATAATAATAATAAGGAGAAGAAGGAGGAGAAGAAGACATTTGAAAAAATGACTGTGGAATATTGTTGCTTGCATTTTGCTTGTGGATTTAAATTACTTAGACTTTGCTTTATTGTCATTCAGATATACAGGTATATACAGAATGAAATGTCGTTGCATTTACACTCTCAAGCACTCATTTGCCGAACTGTTTAATCCTATTAGGGTTGCAGGGAGGCTGCAGACTATCTCAGCCGACACTGGGCGAAGGCGGGGTACACCCTGAATCTCTCACCGTTCCATCACAGGACCCACACACACACACAACCATTCACACGCACACCTAGGGGCAATTTTAGAGCAACCAAAAAGCCTAATGTCTTTGGACTGTGGGAGGAAACCAGAGTACCCAGAAAAAACCCACATAAGCATGGGAGGAACATGAAACTCCACAGAGAAACACACTCACTGAGCCCAGAACTCAAACCCAGGACCTTCTTGCTGTGAGGCGGATGTCTGACCCACTACACCACCATGCCGCCAGGACCTTAATTAGGATCGTTATGATTATTATTATTATCGTTATTATTATTATTATTGTTATTGTTGTTCTGTAGCATACTACAGCGAGAACAGTAATTTCTACAAAATGTAATTCCCACACCAGTATTTGCAGTAATTTGTAGTAACTTTCATAGGAGCATTTGTCAGAAAATGGTTTTCAGTGGTTAGGGATAGTGTTGCTATTTCCATCACTCATTTGTGCCAAAAATCCGACTCAGGTTAAGCATGTACTGTGGCATGTCTTTTATCTAGCGAACATCAGCCACCCAAACCTAAACCAAGCACTTCCTAATCTTGTCCTTTGAAAGAGAGTGTACGCCACAGATAGGACTCCAGCTAAAAAAGTATTAGCACTTGCCCTTCAAGACCATGTCCATTAGCCAGCGTTGCGCCCCGTACATGACTCAAGCTAGACAGTTCTAGTGGTGGCCCCGTTGGTGGCCTTTGTCAGCCCACCTGGGAGAGAGACAGCTGCCTCTGCAGAATCCAGCGCGTGTCAACCATAATGACTCACAGCTGACACCTCAGCGCAGGCCTTCCGCTTTAGTCTGCCATGTAGCGCATTAGAATAATTACTCCCTGTCATCCTCCATTTAATAGGCGCCCCTCCCCCCCAGTTCACACACACTCTCACATTCATGCAGTCGCACTCCCCTCGTTTGCAAACACACACAGGCGCATACACACCCGCGGTTAGACACCCGCTGTTGGTGAATGGTGGCATTAAAACATTGAGCAAATGCCCTTGCCCTGCTTGTCATTTGCCCTTAGCAAAATAAATAGCATTTTCCGATTGCAAATTCCATTTAAAGGGAGTGAATGAGAGAGGGTGAAGCTGCCGCCTGTATTTGGTTCAAGGGGTAAACAAACTGGCATGCTCACACACACACACCACACACACACACACACACACACACACTCATGCTTGCAGATAGAGACATTTGCAGTCCTAGCAAGTCAAGTCTGAGAAGGCATCTCATTATCATGACATCTGCATATCTGAATGCAGACTCAGTGCCCTCGGAGTTTATGTGGACGCTGGCATGTTAGCTCTGGTCCACAATGAGCTTCGAAGCAGGGGTGTAGCTGTGGGGGATTTCAGGTTTGCTCTTTCCCTGAAATATTTTAACGTGGTTCTAAATGTGTATTTGTGAATGTTCTCACACACCACAGCTGAATATATACACGTCACATTCTTTCCTTAGCAGATGTGCAATAATGGTGCTGGCAAAAGGTCAACAGAGTCATCATTACTATTCCAGTTAACCAGCAACTGCTTTAATTTAATGTACTTGAAGTTTATTTATTTTTGGCTTTGCTCTCACCAGGAAGCAGGTGTTCCCAAAGAGTTGCTGTTTCTGAGAAATACAAAAATATTTTGTCACATATTGAAGATGTTCGCTGTATAAGGATTCCTTTTCTTTATGCTTCTAGACAATTTGTATTATGGAAAACAAAGACTTTATTTACCTTGCCTTTAGATTTGAACCATCTCTGTTATCACAAAAGAAAGAAAATCAACCTTTCTGCATTTTTTGTCAAAAAAGTTTTATTGTAGGACCAATTAGACATTAGACATTTTTGGAGTGGGCTTAAAAGGCTTAATGGCTAGAGATCTGGGTTTGGGACTGAAAACTTGCTGGTTTGATTCCCGAACCCCCAGGAAAAATGTGTGGCAACAGGGGGAATGAGCAGTGCCTTCCCCTTCCTCTACCTACATGGCTGAATTGCCCTTGAGCAATGCACCTAACCCTCTACTGCTCCCTGGGTGATGCAATGTGGCTGCTCACTGCTCTGGATGGGTTAAATGGGATAAAAAAAATATGTTCAACTGTTGCATTGCATCTGTGAGGCATACATGGCTTACTGGATGTTAGCGTAGGTTTCCGTGTTGGTAAAAATGTATGTGGAACAGTGATTGCCACGGATGCATCACAGTTACTACCCGGAGACATGATAGCTATGGCTTGTGCAGCCCAGATGATCTCATTTCTTATCCAAGTGCCTATATCCTCTTCCCATATTTTTGAAGAATCTGTACCGACTCCTGTCCACTTCGTTTTGTCTTGTTGAGGATAATTCCATCCGTCCATCCATCCATCATTTATACCACTTTATTTCAGGTTGCAGTGGAGTCAATCCCATCTGATTTCAAAACAAGAGGCAGGGTACATCATGGGTAGATTGTCAATCTTTGAACTGTTGGAGGAAACTGAAGTCCCCTGAGGAAACACCCAAGCTATGGAAGAGCATGTAAATTTGTTGAAGAAAGGCCCCAGAAAATTACCTGTTGTCTCATTCATTCATTCATTTTCTTAACCACTTAATCCTAATTAGGGTTTTGGGGAGGCTGGCACCCATCTCAGCCGACTCTGTGAGACTCTGGCGAGGGCAGAGTACACGCTGGACAGCTCGCAAGGCCATCGTAGGGCAGAAACATGCTGACAGCAATGCAGCCTACTCTTGACAAAAATCAGCAATGGTTCTTTTACATGCCTCTCACCACAGACAGTGAGAGACATGGCCAGCATTTGATTGCATTTTAACTGCACTGGGGGGGACAGCAGTGACAACCCAGCACCCTACCACCGGGCCACCACTTCCCCCACCTGTTGCCTCAAATATTTCAAATAATAATGGAGTATAATGTTTTTTATGTTTATCATGTCTGCAGACATAAAAAGTTACATAATACAATTTCTTTCTTCCTTTCTTTCTTTAAATATTACTTCCCTTTAAAGACGTTTCAGTTACACAATAGTCCACAATATGTTTGCCAAAGGAAAAGTACGGCCAGTTTTTTAATACATTTTACTGTTTTAATCTCCATGGCATATAATGCAGGGGAACATAGCCATAAGTATGTCAGTTCGTTATATGTCCCTCTATACTCGTTTCATTTCTGGGCCAGAATTCAGAAACCGTTTGAGATTTCATCATCAAACTTAGCAGTTATTTTTACAAAACTGTGTAGTTGATGCCTTTTGATATTTTGGGACTTCCAAGGTGTTGAGGGGTTCTGGTTTGGTGGCCATAGGATCTCGTCTCTGCTTTTTGCAGATGACGTTGTCCTTTTGGCTTCATCGAGCCAGGGCCTTCAGCTCTCACTGGAGCGATTCACAGCTGAGTGTGAAGCGACCGGGAGGAGAATTGGCACCTCCAAGTCTGAGGCCATGGTTCTCAGTCGGAAAAGGGTGGAATGCCCCCTCTGGGTCTGGAATGAGGTCCTGCCACAAGTGGGGTAGTTCAAGTATCTTGGGGTCTTGTTCACGAGTGAGGGAAGGATATAGAGAGAGATTGACAGGCCGATCGGTGCAGCCTCTGCTGTAAAGCGGAGCTTGTACCAGTCCGTCATGGTGAAGAGGGAGCTTAGCCGAAAGGCAAAGCTCTCAATTTACCAGTCGATTTACGTTCCTACCCTCACCTATGGTCACGAGCTTTGGGTAGTGACCGAAAGAACAACATTGTGAATACAAGCGGCTGAAATGAGCTTCCATTGTAGGGTGGCAGGGCTCTCCCTTAGAGATAGGGTGAGAAGTTCTGTCATCCAGGAGGAGCTCGAAGTAGAACCGCTGCTCCTTTGCGTTGAGAGGAGCCAGTTGAGGTGACTTGGGCATCTGATTAGAATGCCTCCCAAACGCCTCCCTGGACGTGGTGTTTCGTGCATGTCCATCCAGGAAGAGATCTCGGGGATGACCTGGAACACGCTGGAGGGACTAGATCTCTCAGCTGGTCTGGGAACGCCTTGGCACCCCCCCACCCCCCACCCCCCCCGAATGGCAGGAGGAAGTGGCTGGGGAGAGGGACGTCTGGACCTTACTGCTTAGGCTGCTGCCCCCGCGACCCGACCCAGGAACAAGCGAAAGAAGATGAATGATGAATGAATGATTGAATGAATGACAATGATAGCACATTTCAGAAAACATCTGATGATTAACCTTTATGTTGACGTTTCTATTTTTTAGTAAGTCTTTCTTCATAGGTCTTCAAGCAGTCAATATATCGAGTAATTTACTGTACTGTGGTTGGTCATTTCACATCTGCTTTCTTCAGCAAAATGCCTACCTGCTGATCTCACAGGAGTCACTAGCATGATGGCAGGATTTTGGTGTTTCTGATTTTGGAGGCACAGTGAAGGAGGTGGTGGCTTTTTTGCATCACCTACAGATAACACCTATTCTTCTTGTGTTGTTTCCCATTAGCAGTTTCCTCTACATATACGTAATGGACTTGAGCCCAGATACTAGACAACAGCTGAAGTAGTCCACCTACCAAATTCTGTCTATTTTATTTAACCAGCATGAGATTGAATTCGAGTTAGACATTTCACTTTGACTTTTTGTTGATTTGTCTTCTTAAAAGCTTTTTCACAATGAATGAATTGCTCCGGTTCTTCATTGCACTTACTGTTCAATATTAGATGGTCATGGAGATGCATCCATTCCACACAGACAACTCTTGGTGTCAGAATTGCTTTAGTAGCTCTTTTGGTATCTCTTGAGATGTCTCAGTGTAAGCTGAGGTCTTTTAGTAGCTGTGATCAGGTCATTCAGCCAAAGCCAGGCCAATCATCACCATTTCCATTATCATTTTTTGGGGTACATCAGACCTCCTCAGGGTACCTTGAGTCTAGAAACCTGGGGAATTTGGCCCCAAAGACTACCCATGGGTAGGTGAATTACATAAGGATGTAAAAGGGTAGAAGGCAGGATTTTGAATATTTTAACCAATGAGTTTTTTAAGGATTAATTTATTGTTCTAGTTTAGAGTGAAAAATGATTTAGGTGAACATTCGTCAAAAGCAAACCTGTTTTAGCCAAGCCTAGCTTTAGCTGCCATATTAAATTTTGTTGCCCTGCGATGGTTTGGCATGCTGCCCATGTTCCTGCAACAAATATTAATTGCATTCAAGGCGTGTTTTTTTAATCACATTTTACATACTACCTCAAACAAGCAGTAGGGTAAGAACATCAGAGTTCTGATGAAAACACCCTTTTGAATTTGACCAAGACAAAACTGGAATTACAAGAGACTGAAAAGTAGCAGATGGAAAGGAAGATGAAGGACTGAAGAAGAGTGGAGGTGGAAAGTGTTATGCCACAACTAATGCATAGTCTGTTGTGCATATTATTTTCCAGAAGGTCAGTGCAGTTGCTGTAATAAAAGGTCACAGCACATCTTTGTGTCAAGAGGTGAGCAGAAGAGGCAGGAGTGAACACATCACTATAAACAGTGGAGGCTCTGATTGTGCAAATGAGACAGCTTCAGGTCTAACTGAAAGTGCCAGTGTCAGAATTAGTTACATGTAAGTCTAGGTGGGTTAATATGTACAGTACATTTTGGTATAACTGGTTAGTCTTAATAACACAGCACAGGAATCTGTGCACGAGTCTGTATACGTTTAAATACACAAACAAGTCATATGTTCTCTTTCGCTGTTAATACATTTGTTTATTCGCCAGTGTCGTCTTTATCTTTTCATATACTCCTACAGTAATGTCCGTACATGTAGGAGCACTGTGTGTGCTCTGACCAGTGTGTTGTCTGAGCAGCTCAGGTCACATTAACCCAATTCAAAGAGCTTCATGCCTCCTCTATAATCTCGCCTAGCCCGAAGCACCTTCACACTGCTGCGTTTTCTCTGTGGCCATGCAGCGATCACGTTATTTACTGCTTACATTACTATGCGGCTTGATAAGCATATTTTCCTTAGTAGACACAACAAGATGCTTTATTGTCGAAGCTTTCCACTGGGCCTTGCAGCTCGAGCAGCCTGGGTGTATTTTCTTGCCCTGTGCTTTTGCGGTAGTAAATAACAAACAACTTTTCTGTGTCGTAATTTAAAGGTAAAATTTTGGCAAGGAAACGGAATGAATTATTATCTTAAGACAACCCGGTGTTATAAATTAAAGACAAATTTGCATGGTAATTTTTTTTGTGCGTGAATAAACCAATGCTAAGTTATTAAGAAACTCCCCTTAATGTTAGATCTCAACTTATAAAAATATCAATGAATATTCCACTTTTTAACATTAATTTATTTAAAGTTTTTTGTCCCCGAACAGACTTTATACACATTTACAGGCCACTTTAATAGGAACAACTGGACAAGAATTTACACAGATTTGTGAATATGTAAACACCCAGTCAGCAGCAGAGCTGAAGGGAGAAAGGGCAGATTAGTTCAGCTCAAAACAGTAACTCAAATAACTACTCTTTACAAACGTTAATGAGCAGAACAGCTGCTCAGAAGAAACAGTACATCCAGTCTTGAGGCAGAAAGGCTATAACTGATTAAAATAAAATAAAAAACAACAACAAAAAACAAGAGTTTGGGTTCTACTCCCGTCAGCCAACAGCAGGAATCTGAGGTTATAATGGACACAGGCTCAAGAAAACAAGACTGTTAAATCCTTCGTCTGTCAATCAGCTGTTCAGTTTTAATGAAAGCAAAAGAAACGTTTTGAGTTGTCTTTAAAATGGTTGTCGTACATAGATCAAGTTATTCATTTGCAAGGTATTAGTTTGTTTTTACTTACAGCTTATTTATTGCATTTGTAGGTCCTTATAGTGCTTCATAATAGTGTTAGAAATGCAAATTTAGCAATGACTTTAAATAAAGGGTGTCAAAGTAAATATAGATTTAGGCACTGCTCCTGATAAATATCTTTACTGATAGGTGTCCGAGGCTGGGGGTTTTAGAGTCTTTAAGGGCTAAATCAACTTCAGCCCTGGAGAAAATCTGTTCATTCATTTTCTTAACCACTTAATCCTAATTAGGGTCACGGGGAGGCTGGCGCCCATTTCAGCCGACTCTGGGCGATGGAAGAGTACTCCCTGGACAGCTTGCCAGGCCATCACAGGGCATTGGAGTATATGCTAAATCATAATATTTTTTAACACAAATGGCCTAGTAGCCTTTCAGCTGAAAAACAATTCCATATTATTACAGTATATACAGTAAATATAATATATAGTTTATAGAAAATAATATGTAGTTTAAGAAATTTCTCAATGGTTCAAGAATGCTGGTAAGAAAGAGTTACAAATATTTGCTTGCAGTCTCAAACAGATGACTCAAAATGCTGACTGGGTTCTTCTCACTTCTGTGGTTCCTGTGAAGACAATGCAATACATGTCACCTCATTGTTTTGACATAAACCTTACATTAATCATCCTGTATTTCCTTGTACGATATTTATGCATTTTTTAATGTGCTTTCTGAAGGCTTTTGATGTAGATACCCTTTAAAATAATGTGCTACTCCTTTTAACAGCTAGTGTTTTATATTGACATGATGTAAAATACATTATGGTCTGCGATGGCCTGGCAGGTTGTCCACGATGTACTCTGCCCTCACCCAAAGTCGGCTGAGATGGGCGCCAGCCTTCCCGCGACCTAATTAGGATTAAGCGGTTCAGAAAATGAATGAATGAATAAATGATTGCTTCTGCTCTTAGTATTTTTTTTATCATCTGAATCTCACATTGATTTAAAAAAAAGCTTGATTGGAAAAATCGAATTGAGACAATTTAATAAAAACTTTTATTATGAAATAAGACTACTAATGTAACCGATATCATAGTACACTAGACAGATAATCTTTTGTCTAGCACTGGAAAATGCTTGTGTGATATTGGTCTGAGCTTTACATTAGCTGTTAGGGAATAGCTGTACATTTGTCTTTACATTGAAGATACTCTGATAGGTGAAGGCATGGATCCCACATGGGCTGAGTGCCAAGGCCATTTCTGCCCACATTAGCCTCATCACAGGCTTTAATGTGTGCTACCCCATGGGAGGGCGGGCTTCCTGGCACATGTGCACCGACGTGTCCTAATGGCAGGACTCTTACACACAGTCACCGCTGCTCCATCCTGACAGCCCCCTCCAATTATCATTGGCCTTGTCGCATGACTTGTTTCCCCCCCTCACCAAGATCATGTACAACCTCTGACCACCACTGTACTGGTAGAAGGCAAGGCAAACTGTCCACCCCTCCACCACCACCATCAGCACACACACACACACACACACACACACACACACACACACACACACACACACACACACACACACAATATTCATTCTGTAGGGGAAAGAATTACACGTACATGATACACAAAGTGGAGAATTAAAAGATTCTTAATTCTTACACTAGATGTTCTCCACCTTCTAGTCTGATATGAACTTTGGTAGTAACCAAGATTGTATGCTTACACCCAAAAGCACATAGGCTTTTTTTGGATGCTCATTTGTAGTGTCTTGATCTTTCAATCGGGAGAAGTAAGCAAACATGCTGAAAGCATGAATAACTGAAGAGCATGAAAAGCTGAAGCAGATGTGTTTACATACTCTGACAATGATACATGAAAAGACCTGGTAAAACATCAGTGAATTTTGGCCTGTTGGTCACTTGCCTGGAGCAGCTTTGTAGAAAAAAAGAAATGTAGCTATTTGCTTTTAATGGCAGAAAATACATGGATCATTGTGTACCTCAAAAAGATGTATTCAGTATCTCTTTTGGTGGTGGTTGGCACATCCACCTTACAGTAAGAAGTTCCTGGGTTTCAGTCCTGGGCTGGCGAGGGCATTTCTGTGTGAAGTTTGCATGTTCTTACCTTAGCTTGCATGGGTTTCATCCGGGTAGTCCAGTTTCTTCCTACAATCCAAAGACATGCACATTAGGTTAATTGGCTGTTCCAAATTGCCCCTAGGTGTGAGAGTGAATGCTTGTTGGCCCTGCGATAGACTGGCAAGCATGGCAAGAGTTGGCTGAGATAGGCTTTAACCTCCATGCAGCCCAAGTAGGATTAAAGAGTGCGGCAAATGAATGAATATCTCTTTTGTTTACATTTCACTGTGTAACAGTGAAGTTAATTTTTATTGCAGGTGGAGCACCATACATGGCTTGTATGTCCATCTGTCTGTATGTATCGCAATTCTGATTGGCTGTTTGTTCTTCGGCAGGAAATAACAACAAATTAAGTGTTAAGTATTTTTTGCCAGTGCCTCTGCTGATTCTTCGGGAGATCATGCCTTAAACTTTTAAGAAACATTGACAGAATAAATAATTCGGTGTGACATAGTGGTTAGTACATCCACATCACAGCAAGAAGGTCCTGAGTTCGAGTTTCAGGCTCGGGTGTTTCTGTGTGGAGTTTGCATGTTCTCCCATGCTTGCGTGGGTTTCCTCCAGGTACTCCGGTTTCCTTCCACAGTCCAAAGACATGCATATTAGGTGTATTGGCTGTCCCAAATTGATCCTAGGTGTGAGTGTATTTGTGAATGGTTATGTGTGCAAATTTGTGTTGGCCCTGCGATGGTCTGGCGAGCTGTTCAGGGTGTACCTTACTTTAGCCCAGTGTCGGCTGAGATAGGCACAGCCTCCCTGCGACCCTAGTAGGAGTAAGCGGTTCGGTAAATTAGTGAAGCTAGAGTATCAACCTGTCAACACGTTTGTACTGTACTGTACCCCGTTGTACTTTACACTAGTATTCTAGTATAGTTCGCATAAATTTCTGCATGTGAGTTTGAATATAGATTCAGTTTCTTGCCTGATTATATGCACCTCTTATTATAAATCATAGATGGCACTCTCTTTACCTGGTCATAACTGAAAAATACCTTTTTGTAAGATAGCAATAACAATCCTTTAAATACCATAATAATGCTTTGTTCTCAAACAGGCACCCAAAACATTTGTTTGTCTACTTTCATACATTTAATAAAAAAATAGCTTTTCCATCTGATCCACTCAGCTCTTTTCTCAACAGCATCCCTGCCTTCATCATGATTATTTTATCACTTTAAATTCTTTATGCTTGAAGCATTGCAGCAGTAGCTCCACTGGAAGATGGTATGGGGGCCTGGCTTCTACCGCAGCTATTTGGAATGACGCTTCCTCTGCGGCTCGGTCTCGCTCCCTCTGTTGGATTTCACTTGTCCATTAGTGCCATCTGTGCCCGGCTGTGCCGTCTGTGAGTGTCCGTGCTCCGCCAAAACGACTGGCATTTTCTCTCAAACAACCAGAGGATGGTGCCCAGAGCTGGTAGCTGGCAGTGAATGTACCCTTACCCTGACAAAAATATTCTGGGGAAAGAGGAAGGGTAGTGATTAGAAAACATCTGTATGCTTTCTGTGACATTGCTGATGCAGTTTCTATGGGAAAAAGCTTTGTGTGCTGATCTGTTTACTGCTTAGTGATGCTTGCATAAGAAAATATAGGTATTTTGCAGTAAACGCATACCGCTTCTGAGCGAAACAAATCTGATGTGAATTGGTTTATTAAAGCTACATTGTTGTGCTGAATGGTGACTGTTTCTCTACCTGAGGACCTGAACACCTTCTATGCCCGCTTTGAGAACCACAGCAAGCTGGAGTTTCTGTCAGAGGAGGACAGCTGTCCTTTTCAAATCCTTCGGGCAGACGTGTGTAAATACTTCAAAAAGATAAACACACGGAAAGCTTCTGGACGAGACAACATCCCAGGCCATGTTCTCAAAGCATGCGCTCAGGAACTGGCAGATGTCTTCACCGACATTTTTAACCTTTCCCTGCTCTTGTCTGTCGTCCCCACATGCTTCAAGAGGACCACCATCGTCCCTGTCCTGAAGAAACCTACTGGAAGCTGCCTCAGTGACTATCGCCCAGTGGCACTCACCTCCATCATCATGAAGTGCTTTGAGCGTATTGTCAAAACTCACATCACAGCGTCAGTGCCTGCTTCACTCGACCCATTTCAGTTCGTCTATCGGTCAAACAGATCCACAGATGAAGCAATAGCGCTGGCTCTGCACTTGCAGATGCTGTTTATTGACTACAGCTCTGCTTTCAACACCATAATTCCATCAAGGCTTGTCATGAAGCTCCGGGATCTACGAATAAGTGCCTTCTTATGCAACTGGATCCTGAACTTTCTGACGGGAAGACCACAGGTGGTGCAGCTCGGTGGTATGACGTCCTCACACTAACGCTCAGTACCGGTGCACCCCAGGGATGTGTGCTCAGCCCCCTGCTGTATACCTTGTTTACCCACGAGTGCACGGTCACACACACCTTCATTAAATTTTCAGATGACACCACCATCATTGGCTGCATTTCAGATGGTGACGAGTCCGCTTACAGAGCCGAGGTGAGTGCCCTGACATCGTGGTGCCGGGACAACAATCTGCTGCTCAATGTCAGCAAGACCAAGAGCTCATCGTGAACTACAGGAGACTGCAGGGTGAAGGTCACACCCCTATCCATATCGAGGGGACAGGGGTGGAGAGAGTCAGTTGCTTCAGGTTCCTGGGGATCAACATCACTGAGGATCTGAGTCACATCACGTGGGTGTGATCACAAAAGCAGCGAGATAAAGGCTCTTCCTTCTTCAGCGGCTGAGGAGATTTGGCATGGACTCCAGAATACTCACCAACTTTTATTGATGCACCATCGAGAGTATTCTGTCTGGCTGCATCAGTACCTGGTATGGCAGCTGTTTATGTTGTGGACCGCAAAGCTCTACAGCAGGTGGTCAGATCAGCATAACGTATTTTCTATTCCACTTTGTACACATACATATATTTATACATTTATAAGATCTTGAGTCAATTTTCCATAAAAAAAAAAATATATATATATA
>JAOUQZ010000027.1:7490222-7502172 GCA_028564935.1 Neosilurus hyrtlii
GAGTCGGCTGAGATGGGCGCCAGCCTCCCCGCGACCCTAATTAGGAATAAGCGGTTCAGAATATGAATGAATGAATGAGAACATCCTTGGTTTGAGTCCCAGACTCACCGACACCATTTCTGTGTGAAGTTAGCATGTTCTCTACGTGTGTGTGTGGGGCTTTTCTCTGGGTACTCCGGTTTCCTACCACAGTCTAAAGGCATGTACATTACGCTGTTCCAAATGGCCTCAAGGTGTTTTTGAGAGTGTGAGTGGTTATGTGTGTTGGCTTTTTAGGGTATGCCCCACCTTTGCATAGAGTTGGCTCAGATAGGCTCCAGCATCCCTGCAACCCTAATAGGATTAAGCGGTTCAGAAAATGAATGAATGAATATTTATTATTTTTTTTAATACTTCATTTTCAATAAGATGTTGATTTTTGAGGGTTTAGTGATTCATCTGGAAATAATAATCAGCCTCTTTGCAGCTGTAGTTCCTGTCCCATTTCATTCAATTTTCTGGGGCTATTATTCAGATTATTGACCAACATCATTCATTTATGAGCCACGTTCCTAACTAGGACAGTAGGTATCTCTCTCTTCATTACAGGCTGTATAACTCTAGTGGTGCCACTTTTAAAGATTTAATTAGTTATACTTGCTCATTATTCAGCTGAACTTCCTGACCTGTTAGACACAATGACACTTCACTTTTCCTGACTTAAGCTAATACAGGTAGCCTTTGAATAGTGTTAGGTTGGTGTCAAATCCTGACTATGCACTTACCTCTATTCTTACAGCATGGACTCTAAACATTTAGGAGTAACTTCCTTTTCAATGGGATGTTGATTTTAGAGGGTTTGGTGCTTCATCTGGAAATAATAATCAGCCTCTTTGCAGCTGTAGTTCCTGTCCCATGGTGGATTTTTTAATGTGTTCAATATGAGGAGTGGGAATTAATGCATCTTGTTGTATTGCATCATCATAGATTTTTCAGCAAGGCGCCCTATTAGAATTCATGTTACCGTCTTAGTATTTATTCTCTATTGATTATAGTATACATTAACAGGTCAATGATTTACAGTATATTGAGATTTTTGTATTGGATAGTTGTTATTTTTTTACAGATAATATAAAATCATAATTATCGTAGACTTTAAATCTTTGAAAAACATTTAATCATAAAAATATGTTATTCTGACATTTTATGATGAAAGGTTGTGAGCAGGCCAGCGTTTAATTGTGCAGTCCATGCTGGAGTCTCAGTTGAAAAATGCAGGGAATTGTGAAACAACTCCACAGAGAGTTATAACATCTAGGGAATCAGGCTGTTCCAGAGCATGGGTTTAGTAGAAGATGAGATGCAAACTTGCAGATGGACTGGTCCATTGGCCTGGTGCCAACACACAGCACAATCAGCACGTGACATGCTCTCTGAAGCCTTGGTGCTGTCAACACTGTGTGCTGTGGAAATGGTTCCAACCATAAGAACATAGAAGGGAGATGATGTCATGACATTAGGCTTATCTCTGTAGGTGTTATATATGTTTTGAAATAGAGGGGGGTTATTTTATGATGATGTTGAGGCTTTTATTTAAAAAGGAGGGAATTTGGACAGTGTTTTGAAAGGTTTTATGGAAGAATTAATGTCAGAAATTGTCACGGTTTTTCTGTTTTTTTTGCTACCCTTTTTTGTTTTGAGTTCTTTTGAAGCTGGTCCATGAACTGGACAAGAACATGGATTTATTTTGTTGTGATTTTGTTCAAGCTTAACTGTAGTACAAAGCATATAAATTACAGCATAGCAATTTTGTCATTAATTACAATATAATTTTGATAGTTTTTTTAATTTATTATTAAATACCTTTGTTAAAACCTTTGCTAAATTATTAAAAAAAACTCCCAATCTCTTTAATCATCCACTCTACAACACATCTATACCCATCCCACTATTATTCCATTCTCTTGGCACTGTCATGACTGGTTCTTGCCCACCTAAGACCAGTGCAGCACAGGATGAAGTTCGAGGTGCCAAATCTGAGCCTGCTGCTGTGTTGGAGCGAGCGGTTCAGAGTGGGACTGACCGTATTGTACCACACCTGGTCAGCTCTCTGGACCGTTGTGTACAGACAGGGCAGCTTTTCCGAGCTCCTCCGTCAAAGCTCTTGAAATCCAGTGAACTTAACGGCGCAGTCGGTCATGGCCAAAACAGCATCTGATGCGCCTTATTTGTTGACAGAACGAGATCTAGCACAGAGGGTCTGCCTCACATGGCTTACTCTAGAAGCCTTCCATTCGTGGAGAGTATATGGCGCATCGGAGTTTCGTCCAATTTGCATTAGCACTTGCAAAAGTAGGGCAAATGACGGCAACTTAAATAGTTTATTTATGGTCCTGGTGAGTAATTTTAACCAAATGAGCCTGGCAGTAGTGGTACATCCTCAATTCCAAAAAAGTTGGAATGCTGTGTAAAATGTAAATAAAACAGAACACAATGGTTTTTAAACCTCATAACCCCATGTTTTACCCACAAAAGGACATAAAAGATATATCAAATGTTGAAAGTGAGAAATGTTATTATTTCATAAAAATATTGTTTCATTTTGAATTTGATGAAAGCAACAAGTCTCCTTGACAGGGCAACAAAAGGCTGAAAAAAAGTAGGTGGTACTACAGAGAAACAGCTTGACGAACATGTTGTAAATAATATGGTTAATTGGCAACAGGCCAGTAACATGATTGAGTGTAAAAAGTGCATCTGGATAGAGGTTCACCAATCCGCAAAAACTGCATCTACAAATTGTGAGACAATTTCAGAATAATGATGTCCAACATAAAACATTGCCAGGACTTTAAATATTTTTGAAATAGATTTCAAGCAATGGAGCAATAATACCAACTTAAAAATGGTTTGCCAGTAAAGTACTGTAATATGTAAATTGACAATAAACAAAACTGTTAATAAAAATGCTGTAATGTCTTACCTAGTATAAAACTGCAACATTATAAACATTGAATGGTATATTTGCTAATTTCCCCAATGCTTAAAAAAAACATACAACTGTTGGAAGATTTAATGGAGCTGATAAATAATGGTCTTGCTCATGGACATAACCTGTGGCTTTTTGGCAGTTCTGATATTTGAACCCAAACTTTCTTATTTTTTATTGAAAGCCTTAATTAATGGGACACCCCAAGTAGCTTAACAAGCTTACATTGTTTCCACCAAGTCTAACACTGAATTAACTCACGCTTAAGCAGTTCAACTGTATTATGTGTTACTTTATTTTATGGCAGATAGTGTAGAAAGTACTTTACTATAAATATATTCACTTACAAAATACAAAAATATTCAGAATTCTTGGGGGTCACATGACTGTTAACTCACATTACCGGTATCATTAATTGATACAAATTAGTCAGATGTAGGATGTGATATTTTATACATAAAAGTAATTTCATACCTACAGTATGTTATATATACAATATGTATATATACCAAGAGTCCAGAAGAGTCACAAAAAACAGGTGTGTGTGTGTGTGTGTGTGTGTGTGTGTGTGTGTGTGTGTGTAAAGGAATAAGCTGTGCGAGAGCTCCCTCTTTTTGCCAGTTGTTTAAGTGTATCCACTGATCCGATCCGTGCTCTAAAGTATATAAACCATTTACACTGCCACTGAGCAACTCGCATTCTTTCACACTCATCTCTGTGCATCTGTGGGAACCAAAGTAGAAACTGTGTTCATATCATTCTAGCACACTTTAACTTTATACATGATATAGACCAACAGATCAGCTCACATCTGTGTACATTTTTTTTGCCTTTGTTTTTCATATTTTATTTTTTTTAAGTATTTTTATTAAGGTTTTTTTAAAGGTAGTTTTAAAAGTTTAATGTTCAGTGAGAACATGTTGTGTAACTTTTTTGTCAACTTAATGTCTTTTTCTTTTCTTTCAGGGACGCTGCATGAATTTTAGTCGGGTTCCTCATCACTAGACAAACTTCAGCCATCAAAATGTATGGATTCAGAAGATATCGGTATAAAAAACCAACAACAATTCGATAACCTTTTCCTGGTGTTTTTGTTTGGTTTTTTTTTCCTTTACCTGTTTGTTTTTAAGATACATACCCTTTGTCCACTGGCCATTGTGTAGCAGCATGTATTAGATAACCAATCTTTATCCTATTTATCATATTGACTTTCATGTTACATCTGAAATTGTTTTTCCTTTTCTAAAGGCTTAAATTGGGATTTTCCTAATGTTCAAGCATCATTTCTGATACCTTCCTGATAAAAAACAATAGTTTGAGCAAGCTATGGGTAGTATTTTGTACAAATCAAGGGCGTAACATATTCTGACCATATTGTGCCTTATGTAGAGGTGGAAAAAAAGCTACATTTAAGGACACAGACGGAGGCTACTTTAGAGAGGAAAATAAAAAGTCTGTTTGCCGTTGGAGTCAGTAATCCCAGTACGCTTGGTGAGTACAGAAAGTCCAGTGCCTCTTGGCAATGTCTCACCACAAAGCCACTCCAGTATCGCCAGTGCCTAGCGGGACCTCTCTGACTGCAGATCTTGTCATTTTAACACTGAGAAGTGCACACGCATGACAAACTGTAGACAGAATGCCCTAAGGTCCTGGACATGCTAGGACTTTGCCCTTTAGTTTTGTGGAGACACCTTTCCATCATCATGCACTCGGCAAAAGAGAAATTAACAGAGCGTTATTTTACCACTAGACATCACATGACCAAATCGGCTACTTTTCAGGGACTTGAAGAGCTCTGTCAATTTGTCTGTCATTATTATATTCAAGATTTACAAATGGACCTATATTAAACATATAGATCTAATCATAGATATAGAGCCACAGCAGATCTTTCAAAGCTCTGATTTAACAGCAATTAACTTAATTAAAATAATTAAAGGCAAAGTTGAGCAGCAGCCTGTGAAGCACGTGCTTGTCGTTTTTCTTTATTTATGCCTTTTGACACTGAATGACCCATTAGTTGCTCTGCATCAGTGAGATTTAAAAAGACCCATCATGCAAAACCAAAAATGCCACTTCTGAAAGGACGAAGGAGTATTGTTAATTTACAGATATTATCCTCACAACACAAACACACACACACAAAGCAAGCAATATATATTATTTGTACATTTGCTCGACGCGCTGTCATGACGCCGTTCGGTAAATGATGCCAGTATGGATAGAAATGCCATCGGGGAGGAAAGAGGGCAGCAGCTGAGGGGAAAAAAAAGGCTCGAACGATCCAGTCACTTTGGATGCGCTACTTCAGATGCAGAATGGATATTCGAGTGGAAATCTGACAAAGCGCGCCAGCTTTGATGGGAAGCGGTATAGACAATGACCAGTGGCTGGGTCAGTGGGATGTCTCGATGCAAGCAGGGAAGCTTATCAAATGACACTAAAAATAAGTTCAACAACCATCAAGTTTGAGGGGGGAAAGGAAAAAGGGGTGCAGACGCTCCTATTCGGTGTGCAGGCGAGCGCTTGTAGACAGTAGGGGCATTGCCGAAGCACGCCGCTCTAATTATTCCTTTGTTGTCTTCATTTGAAATTTAAAAGCCTTGATTTACTCCTCAGGCTGCAAACAAACATTGAAATAAATTTATTTTTAAATAATAATAAAATAAAACGTTTTGCATATTTGGAACAAACCCATGGACAGTATGCCCTAATAATTTTATATATATTTTTTTTATGTTACAGGTTAATGAGCTGTTATTCATTAGATAATTATATATTTACTCAGCGCTAAGACAGCTTTTTATAATATTATCTCGGCTTCTAAAACTTAGCAGCACAGCACAGCCTTGTTTATGCACTCCATGCACTATTGTCGAGAGCTTCAGATGTTGGTCTTTTTATTTTTTATTTTATTTTTTTTTTGTTATGACCAAAAAAATGTATTTTTGCATGACCAAATTTGTTATTTGTAAATATTATTTTTTTTTAATATACAAAATGTTTTTTTTCCACTTTGTTTTGTTTTATGCATTTTATATTAATGTAAAATTTTTGTGATAATCACAGTTTTCATGTGTGCAGAATAATGTACTTTCACAGGAATTAATGGGATTAATGGCTTCATTTATACTGAATTGCATTATATTCCAGTTTTGCACCTTTTTTATTTTTAAAACTGAAATTTTAAATATATTTTTATGTGTAACCTCTTCAGCCAACAACTTCATTAGTATATAAATTTGTCAGGGACAATATTATTATTTAATGTGATTTTATATTCATTCAAATAAATAATAATAATAATAATAATAATAATAATGATAATGAATGAAAAATATATTTTTTTAAAGTTAAAAATAGTCAATGAATTTTTAAAACAAACAATTTTAGGAATCAACTTAAGACTGCACTATTATTTTATAATTTTTTTTTTTTTAATTTTAATGATTTGAGATCTATGATAATGCTGTGATAATAAACACTGAATGTGTAATTTAATTGGCATGAAAGGCAAAAAGTGTATATTTTTAGAAATTATTTATTTAACAATTCGTCACACAAGTCCATGTGGATCTGCTCCAACTTTACACAAAACTCAATTTATGTCCTTTCCTAATATTCCAGGAATTCACTTTCATATTCAGTATTGCTGATATCGCTCATGTAGATAATGAAAATGTGAAAAATGAGTGAAAACAAGTTTGCAGGCTGATGCCTCAGAGAGGGCATATTTCTGTGTGTAAGTAGACCACGATAAGTTGATACACCACATTAGAATTCACAAATGTAGTATTATATTTCATGTGTGCTGAAATATCCTGTATTCACTAAATATCGCTGTGTATTGTGAGTGAAATCCATCTTCGTGGAGCTTTGCTGAAACATTTAATTTGCATTATTGTTCTGTCCATTTGTAAGAAATAAATGTAGCTATATTTTGCCAAGTGGAACTGTGGTCACTCTGCATAAGCACCCAGATGGTATCACTGAACACTAACAGATTCATCAGCCACACGCATAAGCAGATTAATGCTCAGCTGAGCATTTTGTGCAGCTTAAAACACATCGCAGTAACATTCAAAAGATTCAAACCTGTATTTTCATATGCTTTTAATTTTGCTCATTTATGAATGATTTAGAGTAAAATGTCTGATGTAAAGAACTCTTATACAGACTTAATTAAAACCAGATTGTACCAACAACAGCACAATATTGCAAATATTTAAATTGCAGTCCATCTTTCTTTGAATGCTTCTTTTCCTCAGTTGTTTATTTATAGCAGTAATTACACTCAGAGAACTATATGTCAAACTGAACCGTTAGCCAGTCTGTCTTGCTTTATGTGTAATTATGACAGTGCTTTTATTACTTTATTAAAAAATGGGGGGAAAGGTGCTTTATAGAGAGGAAAAAAGCTATTTCTGTAAAATACTACGATGAAAGTTATACCCAGCTCTGGACAATATTTTACAGTGTAAAAGCTATTTATACTATTTATATATTATATTTTATTAAAGTTTGCTTAAAATCTATGTATTTGAATATATAATCGTCATCATTATTGTATTATTTTTATTTTAGTTATCATATTTAATTGTTAATTTAAGAAAAAAAAAAAAAAAGTACTTTGTTCGAGTGTCCACAGATTGATCCTTAGCTTGGGTTGCCGTCTGTGTGGAGATTCACCTGTTTTCCAAATGTTAAACCTTCCATGAACATGTATGTATGTGGATTAGACACCCTACATACACCTAGATATGGATAATTGTGAGTGTGCTTGCATGAAAATTTTGAAGGACTGATATTTCATCAATGCATTCAGTGTTTCCAGGTGAAGTTCTGGATCCACCATGTCCCTAACCAGATTAAAGTGGTTATTCAACATGTGTGAAAAAATACAATTAATAAATGTCTGTCGCTGATTTCTCTTGACTTATTTACCCATAAACACTTCTGCCTGAATCTGTTGGACCCTTCTCTGCTACAGCCTGAATGACTGTTCAGGAAATAACTAGAAGATTTTCCAGCCTCTCCCCAGGTGTCACATCCGTAGCACATGTGGGATTACCACAAAAGTTTTTTGATACTTCCTTTATGGAAAAAAAAAGCAAAAAAGAACTGGTTTACTCAAAACACTTTTCTTGGAAGTCGAAAAGCAGTTAAAAAGTGGATAATGCTTGAATTAAAATGAATAAATAAATAAATAAACCCTATGATGGCCTGGCGGGCTGTCCAGGGTGTACTCTGCCCTCGACCAGAGTCAGCTGAGATGGGCGCTCGCCTCCCTGCGACCCTAATTAGGATTAAGCAGTTCAGATCAAATGAATGAATGATAAATAAATTAACCTCTTTCTATCATTCATGCCATTTTTAGTTTGCTGTTCTTTATATTTCCGTGTAGTATATACACTAAAACTTTCAGTGAGTTAAGAAACTCTGCTATCGGAGTGTGTGGAGCTTACCGGTATATTGATACCTAAAATATGTAAAAATAAACAACAAAAATCTTGACTTGTTTTACTCTTTATGTTCCCATGTAGTATACTACATGGGACAATTATTTGCCTCAGGCATTGTGGATGCCACTGAATTCAATAGTTCTGTTCAAATGAGCTTTTGTGCATATTTTAAACATTCGCTGAAATAATTTAACACTTGACTCCACTATTCCTACTCCAGTCTGCAGGACTTTACATTCAGCCTTGCACTTCAGCTGAATCTTGTATCATTACAATGCATGACTAACACCATCTCACACCTCTCAAGGCCATAAATGCCTGAAATGAGGCGTGATTGAAGTTTGATGAAGCTGCTTTTAGCTGTAAAACAACTTTATTGTAATGACAGGTCAAAGGAGAAATGCCCACACTGGGAAAGTAGTAAGAATTAGTAGCAGAGGTTATTACAGTGCTCACACCGTCTGATAGTTGGCTCATGAGGCGGAAATGTTGAATTACGTGGTTTTAAATGAATAACTTCACTTTTGCAGTTGCTTGATGAAGCAGTTTTATCTTCTGATTTTCAAAAAGGACAATTTCAAATGATAAATGGATCATAGAAAGTGGTACCCTATAGGTACCCTAGACACATATATATACATACACAAACACACACACACACACACACACACACACACACACACACACACACACACACATATGCAGATATATTTAAGCCTCAAAAGTGTCACAGTAGATTAGATGGGCTGTGTGTTGGATTTATTTATATATTTGTTTGATTGTATTTATTTAGTCATTTATAAAAAAAAAACAAAAAATCATTTGTCTAAACAGAAAGAGGTGCCACTGAGTATTCATTATAAAAATAAAAATCCCCACCACAACTACATAAAAAACTTAACTATTTTCACAGATTTTAAAAGACAAATATTGTCACTTTTTTAATAATTCAATATATTACAGAATATGGTCTTTAAAACAATTATTGGTTGACTGACATTCAACAAGAATAAGAATAAAGAAACCATATGCTGATTTTATGGCAGTAATAAAATGAAACTGCACTTCCTGTGGTTGGGTTTAAGTGAAATAACTGGCTTAGGCAGCTGTTTGCATCTTAAGCCTCACTTGTCACAGTTTTTACAGAATCTTTGGGATCATATAACTGAATGATAACCTTTTATAATGCTGCTGTTCTATGAACACTAAGACTTCACACTTGTACTTGAAAGCAAATACAGTAAAACCTAATCCATCTCATGCTGTAAAATAATTTGTTGTTGCTGGGATTAGGGATTATACAGGTGGAAGATTATACTTTTATGGCTTTCTTGCTCAACAGTTTTGGCATTATGGACATAATCAGGTTTTTGTGAAAAGCTAAGCTGATTTGTGTGATTTAAGTTGAATTATTGTTTTAGACATTCAACTATAGGAAGTACTTTATCATTGTTAATGTTGTGGTGAATTTAAACTTATTCCAGAAACAATGGGTATAAGTATATCCCAAATGGGATGGCTAAATTGCTCATTATTTATGATTGTTTTCTCCTTATTAAGAAAAATCCTTCTCACCATGCTGGATTGTCTTGCACATGGGGCATTATGAAGGGTGGCAGTAATTCTGGAACTGTATAACTACTTGATAAGTCTAAATTGCCACACATAAACATGAACATACTGTTTTTGCATTATGACGTCCACATTGTAAGATGATGAAAACGAATGCTTAAAAGAACAGTGCATTTTTTTGATATATATTTTTATTATAAACATCTACAGTATAAAATAGATTTGTGGTGATACCTGAATATTAACAACACCTACTCAAAAAACGGACAAATAAAGGCACAAAAAAAAACCTTCAGCACAATATGTGAAGTGAACTACCAGCAGGCATGGGCTGACTCAGACTCCAGCACACTCACCTCGGTGCTGGAGGGCCAGAGCTCCGTCTGTTAATGCTAAAAACCCAACACACTAGTGTCGGTTCACTGAAGGCCCCTGGATGAGAATAAAAATATTGTGCAGGCAGCCTTTGGTTCCACTCAACCTGGCAATGAAAATGACCGAGGAGCCTCACAGCCAATCCAAAACGAAGAGAGTTTATTTGCCTCAAACACTGCACACAGAGTCACCTTGCTGCTGGTCAGGAAAGTTCATTTAATGAACATGGAGAGGGGAGATGGCTAGAGGTGATAGTCCTGTCATCACATCGAAAAAGCCAGCATTAAAAGTAGGTTCAAACAGCTTTTCAAATTTTGCGAGCAGATGTTATGGAAATTTGTGCTAATGTTTAAAATTGCACATCTCTTGTGCAACCTGTGCGAGGTGACATTTTGACCAGACTTAGTGAGATCATTGCTTGGTGTGTGTGTGTTAGATGGGTGGGGTGGGTGTTGTCATCTTCAATTAAATTCTATTAAATTTAATCAGCTTTACAGGTATGACTATACACGCACATATACACACACACACACACACACACATATAAAGATAAACATATATACACATACATATGTACCTGGCACAGTGGTTAGCACATCCACCTCACAACAAGAAAATCTTGGGTTCGATTACCAAGCTTGGGGCATTTCTGTTTGAAGTTTGCATGTTCTCCCTGTGCATATGTGGGTGGGTTTCCTCTGGGTACTCTGGTTTCCACTCACAGTCCAAAAACATGCACAGTAGGCTGATTGGTGGTTCCAAATTTCCCCTAGGTGTGAGAGTGAGTGTGAATGGTTGTATATGTGTTGGCCCAGCAATGGCCTGGCAAGTTGTTCAGGGTGTTCCCTGTCTTCTTCCCAGAGTTGGCTGGGATTAGGATTAAGCAGATTAGAAAATGAATGGATGAAATATATAATAAAATATAAAATCTATACAAATAATGTACTGTACATCAAACACAACAAGGTAATATCAAAAATCCAACAAGAGCAAAAAATAGTAGTAATAGGATGAAACTAAAAATGCATTCAGCAAGTGCAGACCTCCACTAAAGTTGTCATTACATTGGTCATAGTAGCAATTATGGTGCTCCTTGTGGTCTATTCCCCAATTATTTTTGAGCTGTGTATTTTATTCTACCAGCGCATCCTGGTTGATGTACATCAATGTACATCAACCATGTAAAAAAAAATCTATAAACCTGTCCCGGAGTCGGATCCAGACTTCAATCAAAAAATTGATTCGTTCTTTTTGTCCCAAGACCAAGATTTGGATGAAATTTTGTGAAAATTTGACACATGCATACATGCGTGTCTTACACCAATATCATGACCTCCTCCCTTGGTGAAGTTTAAAAAGTACTGACGTGAAAGAGAATTAAAGGAATTCACGTGTGAGAAGCCTGTGTTTTATCTTCTATTATTAGTTCATTATTGCTGAATACAAGGGTTTTCAGGTGAAATTACTTCAGCTTACAGGCCTTGTGACTGGGGGAACAATTCAATTCAAGTCAGTTTTATTTGTATAGTGCTTTTTACAATTGACATTGTCACAAAGCAGCTTTACATAGTAA
>JAOUQZ010000027.1:7522606-7540245 GCA_028564935.1 Neosilurus hyrtlii
TTTTACATGCCTCTCACCATAGACAGTGAGAGACATGGCCGGCATTTGATAACCCAGTTAGCTGCACTGGGGGACAGTCAAGTCTTTATTATTATATTGAACTACTGTGGTCTGACAATCTTTGATAAGATAAGCTTTAGTTATTACACTGGGGAAGTGCACATTGTCACAGCATCACAAGTGCCAAGAGCAGAGAAGAAGCGACCAAGGGTCAAGCAAATGTCAGCAGAAATAATCAAAAAGGTAAGGATTAAAAAAGAAAGAAAACATGACTATACACTAAATACACTGTATAAACCATTTCAAATGATACAGAAAAGATGAATAAATAGTCCTGTAATTGTTGTGCACACATGGTGAGCAGATAGATAAATATAAATATTAATATTGCACATGGTGCAGGCAGTGAAAAGGATGGATCAAACTGAATAAATATTAGGTAGAATGGTTGAAATGTACAGGTGTGAATATAAATGTATATAAAATATGGTATTGGTATATACATTTGAAATGAATCTATTAAACAGACTGTTTGAGGTAACTACTCAGGTTGTGTTCTTACCAAAGACAAAACTTCTTAGTAAAAAAGGCAACATCCCTTCTTTTCCATGATCTATTGATTATGGGATACATCAGGACTCTATTGTGGGTCCCCTTTTGCTTTTATTATGTGTACTTCTCTTTGGTTCTAACTGCAGAAAGTACATGTCCCTGCTAAGTACATCTCCCTGCCAGTTTGGCGTGACTAGCTATTTGCCATCAAAAAAAAATTCCATGTTGTTAGATGGAAATTGTTTGTAAACCACTGCCAATGCAATGCAAAGTTGTAGACAACATTTTTTAAATCCAGTTTACTCAAGCAATCAGAGAAACAAAAAATAACTTGATTATTTAGCTCAGACTGAGCTAAGGAAGCAGCAGGCTGATCAGCTTCAGCAATTTTTTTCAATAAGGCTTATATAACTGTTAGGTGAACATAGCTATCTACACCTTTTTTATTGTTTTAGGGGTATCAAATAATGGATGTCTAGCAGTTTCTCTCAGCTAAACAAGGACAGACACTTTTTCTGTTGCTGCTTGAAGATTATGTAGCGGTTTACATTTTTAAATCTATATTTATCTAAGACGTTCCCTCATGTTTGATGGGAAAGGACAAAATAGGAAGCTAGCTGGGGACAATTCAAATGTGCTCTCAATACTATTCTTTTTTCTTTTCTATTTTTTTTCCCTCACTTGCATTTCAGCACCTTCAGTCAAGTGTGCATGCACATTCTCATATTTCTCACTCTTTCTCTGTTCTTGTTTGTCCCTTTTTATCCATGCTGTTGTTCACTGAAACACAGATGACTTGTTAAGAAAATCACACACAGGTGCAGCCTCGTTTAACTCCACCCTTTAATCACAAACCAGCACTGAAACATGGCCATCAAAATAAAATAAAATAAAATAAAATAAAATAAAATAGAATAAAATAAAATAAAATAAAATAAAATAAAATAAAATAATATAAAATAAAATAATTTCTTGGCTTTTGCAATCTAGGTTTTGGGTTATAAGTACTAAATTGTTTCACTTACATTTAATTTATACTTTATAAATAAAATTAGGCTTGTTAACATGTAACTTATGTTAGGCTTGATTTTATTTATAAAAAAATAAAGCTGATGACTATAAATCAGTACCACACTGTATCACAAATGGTTAAATAGACAAACAAACAAACAAAACCATATAGATAGATAGATAGATAAACAGATAAGTAAATACAAACAAATAAAAAAAATAACAAATAAAAAACAAACACTGTTTTGTCTGTAGTTGACAAAGTATTGACATAAGAACATTCACACCGACATACATTCCTAAATGAATACTTTTTGACGTGTGTAGGACAAAAGAATAAACATACATTTATACATTTACTCTGTGTGTGTGTGTGTGTGTGTGTGTGTGTGTGTGTGTGTGTGTGTGTGTGTGTGTGTGTGTGTGTGTGTGTTTGGAGGACTTGTGTGCTCTGCCATCTTGCAGATGTCTCTGTACATGTGTGTCCATAGTGATTCTACAGGCTTAGATGGCAACTCTCCTTTCACTGTGATAAATCTCCCGAGACACACAAGGCGCCTGGGATGGTTCAGCATCTGCTTCTCTCATACAGCTGAACCAACTTGGACAGAGCACTTCCAAACATACCACACACACACATGTGCACCCTGCGGATTATCTTTAACAGTAAGACTATGTAAAAATGTAATATTATACCACTATCAAACTTCACGCAGACGAGTGGGACAAGAATATAACATTAATTATGTCTGCTGATCATTTTACACTTATTGTCCATGAATACATTATATTACAGGTTTTACTCCACTGAACAAGATATACATTGCTTTTCTCAGAAGTGGTTTCCCAAATTCCCATTATTTAGGTGCGTTTGAAGAACAAATTACTTCATGAATAAAAAAAAAAAGATTTCAATGCTCCACGTATTTCAGTTTCCTCTTCAAAGTGCTAATATTGTTTCCACTGACTGCTATTATACATTAATTCTGTCTGCCACAGCTCTCTCTGTGTGTGTGTGTGTGTGTGTGTGTGTGTGTGTGTGTGTGTGTGTGTGGGTGTGTGTGGGTGTCACACACTTGTCAGCCACAGGGCACATTTTATGATCCTGCCAACCCAACACTCCCTTTGACCACAGGAAGCAAAGAAACCTATCTCAGCAGTCTGTAGAATTTCAGAAACTTGTCATTGTTCCATTGGAAGACACCATTTTCACTCCTTCACACTGTTCCTGATATCAGATCGGAGAGGACAGTCAGTCCTGTGGATCGTCTCCGGGAGGCAGGGGAAGAGAGGGAGAAAGGGCGAGAGGGTACAAAGTGTCCTTTCCGCTTGTGTCAATGGAAGAAGAGCTGATATTCAGCGTATGTGACAGTGTCCGTCCTGAGTGGAAGCCCCCTGCAATATTAATTCTCATTGGAAGCAGCTGGGGCTGAGAGTATGAAACATTGAACAAAACAGCTGCCATGGATCTACTGCTGTCACACACACACACACACACACACACACACACACACACACACACACACACACACACACACTCAGTGACCTTGTTCTTTTCCCAGCATGAATATTCTAAAATCATCTCCAGCTTTCTAAAAACAAGTGTCAGTAGATTCAGTTATCCGGGGTTTCAGTTATCCCTGGCATTAATTCATGTTCAGGAATGCTTAGGACTCCATTTCTGCGAAATCAGCATGTGTTTAAAAGAGTCTGGTTGTTTTTATTTGAAACTGGAACTTAAGTCAGCACTTTTTGAAAATTATGGAGACAGAGCCAAAGAATTCACACTTGTGACACACCTACTGCTGTGACGAACTGGCCCACATACACTTCCCAAAAAGAATTTATTGTCATTTTTCCTGTCTCCCACAATGCATTGCACCAAGAATTGGTTCTGACTTGAACTAGCATAAACAAGTAAAGAAAAATGTGCTTTCCTACAAACTAATAAGGAAATTAAGTCAATCTCACTTGTGGAGTTGAATTGTTTGAGTTAAAGAAATGGTGTGGGTACCACAGACATGGACATGGATCCATGCATTAAAGGTGATGCCTATTGGTGACAAATTGTGGATCTCTATGACAGAAACTTTGTTTGTGAGTGGGAAAGTCATCATATAAATGTAACATTTATTTTAACAATTTATTTTATCTATTTTAACTCTATTAAGAAAATCAAATTTTATTAGAAAGTTTTGAAATTTTTTTTTTTTTTTTGGATTGTCAGACTATGATACTAAATTAGATAATACTATACACAGTGGTGCCCTGCGATGGCCTGGCGAGCTGTCCAGGGTATACTCTGCCCTTGCCCAGAGTCGGCTGAGATGGGTGCCAGCCTCCCCTGTGACCCTAATTAGGAATAAGCAGTTCAGAAAAGGAATAATATGAATATATATCTACAGTGGCTTGCAAAAGTATCCCAAGCGCTTGAACTTTTCCACAATTTGTTATGTTATAACCACAGAAGTAAATGTATTTTATTGGGATTTTATGCGATAGACCAAAACAAAGTGGCGCATAATTGTGAAGTGTCAGGAAAACGATACATGACTTCCAAAATCTCTTATGAATTATATTTTAGTCAATACTTTGTAGAACCATCTTTCGCTGCAGTACAGCTGCAAGTCGTTTCGGGTATGTTTCTACCAGCTTTCCACATCTAGAGACTGAATTTTTTTACCCATTCTTCTTTGCAAAATAGCTCAAGCTCAGTCAGATTGCATGGCGAGTGTCTGTGAACTGCAATTTTGGGACAATAAAAGTCTTGCCACAGATTCACAGTTGGATTTAGTTCTGGACTTTGACAGAGCCATTCTAACACATAAATATGCCTTGATCTAATCCATCCCCTTGTAGCTCTGGCTGTATGTTTAAGGTTTTGTCCTGCTGCAAGATGAAGCTCTTCCCAAGTCTCAAGTTTTCTGCAGACTCTTTAACAGGTTTTCTTCCAAGACTACTCTGTATTTGGCCCCATCCAATCTCCCATTAACTCTGACCAGCTTCCCTGTCTCTGCTGAAAAAAAGCATCCCCACAGCATGATGCTTCCACCACAATGTTTCATGATGGGGATGGTAGGTTTAGGATGATGTGCAGTGTTGCTTTTCCACCGCACATAGCGTTTTGCATTTTGGATCAAAAAGTTAAAATTTCGTCTCATCGTACCTTCTTCCACATATTTGCTATGTACCCCACATGACTTGTGGCAAGCTGCAAATTTTTTTCTTATTAAGATTTCTTATGGCTTTCTTTCAATAATGGATTTCTTCTTACCATTTCCCATCTTCCATAAACTAATAGATGTCCTGTCTACAGATACCCCCCCCCCCCCCCCCCCCCCCCCCCACGGGCTGTAGATCACTGCAGCTGCTCCAAAGTTACCATGAGCCGCATTGCTGCTTTTCTGATCGATGCTCTCCTTGTTTGGCCTGTCAGTTTAGGTGGATGGCTTTGTCTTGGTAGGTCTGCAGTTCTTCCATACCCTTTCCATTTTTAGATGACGGATTGAACATTGATCTGTGAGATGTTCAAAGCTTGATATATTACTGAATTTTATTTAGGGGTACCAGAGTAAAGGGGACTGAATACAAATGTATGCCACACATTTCAGATTTTTATTTGTAAAAAACAAACAAACAAAAAAAAGCCAGTTTGAAAATCATGAATAATTTTCCTTCCACTGGAAATCCTGCTGCTAGCAAGATCATTAGTAGACTAAAATACATTGAATAAAATAACAAGGAAGGTATATGCGAATTCTAGTCTCCTTCAGATGAACTTTGACCTTTCTTGAATGTATACTTTTAAGTTCACACTGGGCACGTTTTAAATCAGTGAAAGTGAGTTGAGGGTATCTCACAGTAAAAATTACCTACAAATAAATGCATTTTATTTATTTAGTAAATAATATACCTTTCTCCAAGTGATCAGAGTAGATTCTATTCCCTTCTTTATATTCACACATATCTTGCCTGATAGCTACAACTACAAATTAAACTGCTTGGTTCCTTGTTTGGGAAACCAATACCACCAATGCATTGTGAAAGCCTCTATGTTCAAATCTCAACCTTTGCTTCAGTGTATAATCTCACCTGGTTACTGTAGACATGTAATGAAGAACTGTTGTAATCAGAAAGACTGCACTGTGCTCATTCCAGGACTCTAATTCATAATGCACTCATACTCTACTTTATTTCAACACACTTTACATGTTTGCCTTTACTTGTCTACACCTATGTACATAACCCCACTTCCCCACCACCTAGAAGCGAATGAGTCTGGCTCTTCCCAAGGATGTTATTTCAGGGTGTTTCCCCCTCACTATTATTGCTTCTAGCTTGCTCATTATGGATCTAAATCTTTACCTCCGAGCAGCTAGCAGCTGTCCAAAAGAGCTAAATGTTGGTAGATGGTAATGGTTTCTAAATTACTGTTACTAATGTAGTGTTGTAGACAAACAATGTTGACTAGTGTATTAAAGTAACCAGAAAACTGGATAATGACTTGACTGACCAGTTCAGGCTGAGTGTCAGAAGCTGGTAACTGGTCATCATAAACTAGATTTTTCAGGGAGCTGGTGAACAAAAGATTGGGTTTTCTTTCTAATTGCCTGTCAAACTGGTTGGCTAGCCTGGTCAAACCATGCTGTGTTTTTAGCCAAGTTTATACAAAAAAATTGAATCCAATTAATTGAATTGTATTGTGTTTCATAGCACAAATGCATTTTGTTTGTTTTTCTTTTTCTTTTCAGGAGAGTGGGCTCTTTAGGTTGCTGTTTTGGCTAATTTTTCTGATTGCCATTTTGTTTTGTCATCTTCCTTTACAATGCTCCATAAGTATTTTTCTATTGCAGCAATAATTCAGAAATAGCATTTTATTGGTTTTTGGACAGCTAGTAGCTGGTCAGTCCAAGCTGGATTTTTCAGCTGGTAAATGAAGCCCATTTACTAGCCATTCAAAATTTTTAGTATTTTGTAAACTCTTGAATATATAAATAAAACTGAAAATAATTAGGCCGCAAGCAATAGCCGATCCCTTTTCTAAATGCTAGCTGGTGTTTAACATTCATTCATTCATTATCTGAACCATTCCACCCAACTTAGGGTGACGCGGGGAGGCTTTTGCCCATCTCAGCCGATGGGCGAGGGCGGGGTGCACCCTGGACAGCTTGCCAGGACATCTCAGAGCGGTTAACATAACTTCTTAAATTTTTACATTCACATTCTGGGGTTCTCTCTCATCTTAGAAGCCCCTCGTTCCTGCTGATGATCTTCCATATAGACCTAAATATATAGTCTGAAACTGTAAAAATGACTTTCCACTGCTGGTGATAGAAACTCTCACTCTCTCATTCTCATTCATTTGCTAAACCACTTAATCCTACTCAGGTCGTTGGGAGACTGGAGCCTATTTCAGTCATCACTGGGCAGGAGGTACATGCTGAACAGCTCATCAGATCATTGCAGGGCAACACTCAACCATTCAAATTCACACCTAGCTGCAATTTGGAATAGCCAATTAGCCTAATGTGCATTTCTTTGGATTGTGGTAGGAAACTGGAACACATGGATGAAACCTACTCAAGCACGATGAGAAAATGCGAACTCCAGACAGAAAAACCAGAGCCTGGGACTCGAAACCAGGCCTTCTTGCTGTGAGGCAGATGTGCCACAATGCTGCCTAGCATAAACCCTTTTCCTAAAATGATTTAGGACTACAATTACCATTACAGTTATAAGATAACCAGCTAGACTTTATGCTAAACTATAGTGAATTTCAATTAATGCTATTTGTAGTTTTATCTGGTTTCACACAAATAAGGATGCGGGTCCATTTTCAGTCTGATTCTTTTCAAGGTTTCTTCCTCATATCGTCTAGAGGATGTCTCTCCTTGCCTCCATCACTACAGGCTTGCTTACTGGGAATCTAGAAGATTTATAGAGAATTATAGAAATGTTGTTTTTACCATGTAAAGCTGCTTGGTCACAACGCCAACTGTAAGAAGTGCTGTACAAATAAAATGTTATTCAGTTTGATCAGAGTATTAGGATTTGCTTATTTGCTTATAAGTTCACAAAACCAACCTAATTTCTATTTTCTCAATTGAAGGGTTGAGAACCAGAGTGGTCTAACCAACAGAAGGCTGTTATTGGGAAAAATGACATTAAAGTTTGAAAGTATACTTAGTCTATGCCCTAGTGAACCAGTATCAGAATGTATTCACTGACAGTGACTTTAAAGCACTTCTGTAAGTCGCTCTGGATGAGGGTGTCTGATAAATGCTGTAAATGTAAAATTTTTGCAATATAAAAATTAGGAGTAATGCTTATTCGATATGATTCAAGGTCATAAAGAAGATGAAGGGACCATTCTGGCACACATAGTCCTTATCCACATCGGTCAAAATATGACCTTATGTAATTTTTCTGTTTTTGTTGGTTAGACCACTGTGGCTCTCAGCCCTTCAATTCTTTATTCAGCTTTAACCACTGTAAATATTATTTACTCAGTTAGGTACAAGCACCTACCAGCTGTCCAAAACACACCTAAATGCTGACATGGACACATGGTTTCTGAATTACTGCATCAAATGCAACATTGTAAACAAATAATCTGACCAGTTTCCAGTTTCAAAAAAGTCAGCCTGAGCCAATCAGTGAAGTTATTTTCCTGCTTCCTGATTACTTGAATAAACTGATCAGAATTTGTTTGTCCAGTACAGCAGAGATCAGCTGGATGGTGATCACACCAAGCTGGATTTTTCCCCACAATCATCTAATGATTTCCTCACTCACTCATTTGCTGAATACCTCAACAGACAATCGCAGGGCCAACACGTGCACTCAGCCATTCACACACACTTACACCAGACATTAGGCCATTGAGCCTAATGTGCATGTCTTTGAACTGTGGGAGGAAACCAGAGTGCACAGAGGAATCCCACGCAACCACACAGAGTACCTGCAAACTCCACACAGAAATGCTCAAGCCTGGGGCTCAAACCCAGGGCCTTCTTGTTGTGAGGCGCACATGCTAACAACTACATCACCGTGCCAGCCATATAATGATTTAAGGTTATTAAAATATATTCCGGATATTGTGAAAATAAAACAATGAATACAGCCATTGGTGCACTAGATAGGTTTGATTCTGTGGTCGTTATTCCAACAAAAAGTAATACAGCATCAGTAGTGTTGTTCCTGAGTCTTTCTTCCATATGAAGCCATGACCACTTTCCTTTCCGATGCACATTTCAGCAATAAGAAATACAAGCTGTGTTTAAAAAAGACCTCCAGGCTGAACACCAACCCATGAGAAATGCGCTCATTTATTTAAGACAAGAGGGAAATCCTGGTTGTTAAAAAACATTCCCTCTAATTTTTAGTGACATATTAAAAGAACACACTAGAAGCAGACTTGCTGAGAGCGACTCTCTCCCAGGGGCCGACCCCCACAGTGTCTCCAGGTGGCACTACAAGCTTCCCGCTCACTAAGTGTCAGTGACAGATTCGAAGGCAAATGGGCCTGAATAATTGATCGGGACCAGGCTATTGCTGGCGCATGGCTTGCTAATGAAAAGAAGTGCATCAATTTTACAAGACCAATTAGCAACAGGAGTAATTACACTTATTGCTTTTTATAACATCACTCCCCCTTGCATGCTTCTGTGCACTTCCTGTTAAAAGCCTTACATGTTAATAGACTGGTCTTTAATAATGATTCTCTCAATCTGGGATGTTTGAACATCTTAAATTCAGTCTGATTCCTTTACATGCCACTTGAACATCTCCAAAAAACTTTACCAGTAAGTCTTCCATGGTGTCACAAATGCACTTCATTGAAACTAAATATAACAATTTAGGCACTGCTGAAAAGTGGAGCTCCGAAAAAATGAACTTTTCCTGATACAAGGTTTCAGTGTGAATTTGTTTTGATGATGCCATCAATGAAGCAATGTAATGCAACCATCACATTATGACTGCCCCCTCCCCAAAGTTTTGATATTGTCTGAAAGCGTTACAATATTGAGATAAGATTTCTTCATGCTGGAGCAGTGGTTAGCACGTCCGCCTCACAGCAAGAAGGCCTGCGTTTGATTCCTGGTCTCGAGGCGTTTCTGTGTGGAGTTCATGTTTTCCCTGTGCTTGCATGGTTTTCCTCTGGGTACTCCGGTTTCCTCCAACAGTCCAAAAACATGCACAGTGGCTAATTGGCTGTTTCAAATAGCCCTAGGTGTGAGAGTGAGTGTGAATAGATGTGTGTGTGTTAGCCCTGGCAGGCTGTCCAGGGTGTTCCTCCCCTTTTGCCCAAAGTCAGCTGAGATGGGCGCCAGCCTCCCCGCAACCATAATTAGGATCAAGTTGAGTAAATAGATTAATTTTTTTAATGGAAACCCAATGTCACCAGGGTAGCGAGATGGCATTCTGCTGGATAGGCTTACTTCCGTAACAACGCTATACATGCCATAAATGTCATGCATTTCCTCAAAAGCCCTTCTATTCACATGAGTAATGCATCGTGCAGCAGTAATAGTTTATTTTGCCAGCTAAACAAATGTAGATATGCCTACTGCATATGGCACATAAAATTCTGTTTATTTTGTTAAAAAAAGTGTATTTTATTTTATTAAAAAAGTGTATTTTATATTTATTAAAAAAGTGTATTTTATTTTATTTAAAAAGTGTAAGGCTTGAAACATCAACAGTATAGTGAAATAGTAACAGTTTGGAGGGAAAGATAGAATAGATGATACCATCACTCAGACATTCATTCCCATTACGATGGTTACATACCAGCATGCGAAATATCACCACAGGGTTCCCACGTGTACACATAAGGATGGACGGATGGATGGACACAATATTCGTGACACAAAAAATCAGAACGATGCTATACCAATTTCTTTTAAGTATGGTGCTCCGCTATAAACAAGATCATTAAAATTCTTGCAACAATAATTCTTGTCTCAAAAAACCTGAATGAGCATTTTACAATGAAATGGAATCTGACTCATATATTATTTGAGTCCTGCAAAGCTTTACTGAAACTGTTTTTATTTTCATCCCATACTGTTGCAATTGTAATCGTGTGTTGAGTAGGAGTTGCTGCCTGTATCAAGTTCTTTTTTTTCCATTCAATAGTGCAGGAAAGAGTCAGTTTTGTGCCATATGTCATAATAGGCAACAAGCCAGTATGCATTCTTTATGAGTAAACTCAATACAAGTCATTTTCTGAGTCTATGACTACAAATAAAGGTTACAGAATTATATGGGTTTACCAGGGTCTTTGGCAATTTCAACCTAATCTTAAACCAACATTCAAAGTCCATTGGCCCTGAATCTTGATGGTGTTCTTTCACTTTTTTTTCACCTCATTTGCTATATACATTTGCACCTCATTTGCAATATAGTAAAGTGTTAGAAATAGACTAGTCTGTTTCACTCTGGAAAATAGCAAGAAATCATGCTCCTATGTGCCTATTCATTTCCAGCAATGTCCCCACCAGAGTCATCACTAAAGGAGGCTTTGGCCAAGAAACTGAGATCAAAGCAAACGGGGTTCCATACAGATCATATATAGACCACATCATCACTTTGTGTGTTATCATTGAGCAGTCCATTGAAAGGCATTCCTCTCTGTACACAACGTTTGTGGATTCTCAGAAGGCCTTCAACGTGTGGACCGAGAGACTATCTGAAAGCTAATGCATCACTACAAGATTCCTGTGAAATTCATCAACATCATGCAGCATCTGTATGAGGACTCCAGCTGCCAAGTCATTCACACCGTCCACCAGCCCTTTTACACTGAAGACTGGGGTGAGGCAAGGCTGCATGCTGTCTTAAATAATCTTCCTGATGGCCATCAACATGATCATAAAAAAGAACAACCTTGGACAGTAACACAGGTATCCATTAGACCCTCACCAAACAACATAAAGACTTTCATTTTGCAGACACTGTCAGCCCCCCACCCCGACAAAATTGTGCACAGTCAAAGTTGATTGGACTCTCTGAAGAGGCAGAAAAGATTTGCCTGAAGATCAATACGGAATAAATGGAGATGATGCAAGTTAACAACAAGCAAGAGTTTCTAATCCATATCTCTATTACATATAGAAAGAGAGATGCTATTTTCCTATACCTTGGAACAAACAGAAAATTTGAATAAAAAAATTTAACCAACAATGCAAAGCATTCAACACACTGTGACCATCTGGAACTCTATGGCATTGTCCTTTCAACAGGAAACACTGAACGTATCTGATGGACAGTCTATAACATTAAATGGAACAATAAATTGATGAAAAAAGTATGGTATGCCCGCGACCCTAACTAGGATTAAGCGGTTCAGAAAATGAATGAATGAATGGAGTATGGTATGTTGTTGTAATGGCTGGCAAATTGCTGTAGTATAAAGGAATAAACCCCCTTTGAGGTGGTAACAGTAACTGACCCATTACCCTGGTGTTTATTATTTTCTTTAAAGAGCACATGCTGTTGTGTTTTGCTTAACAGTGTACTTTTTTTTTGTTTGTTTTTTGTTTTTTCACTTCTGAAGATCTAACAATATGTCCATCACTACTAAATACACCAAAATGATGGAAAGCTGAATGAAAAACCACCAACAATGTTTATTCTGTAAAGAAATTTAATAATAAAGTTATAGATATTGAGCAGCATGGTGGCGCAGTGGTTAGCACATCTGCCTCACAGCTAGAAGGCCCTGGGTCTGGGTCTGAGTCTTTGGCTCGGGTGGTTCTGTGTGAAGTTTGCATAACACAAACACACACACACACCCACCCCCATCCTTGCATAAGTTTCCTCCAGGTACTCCAGTTTCCTGCCTATATATGTGAACCTGAGTGTGAATGGTTGTGTGTGTATTGGCTAATAGGAGTAAGTGGCTCAGCAAATGAGTGAGAAAGTGAGTTATTCACTGCAATCCTCTGGTGTCCAGTATGATTAACTTTCAAGTTTTACTTAACTATTTGTAGACAAATCAAAAAACATGGGCGGCACAGAGGCATAATGGTTATCAAATCCGCCAACCAGCAAAAACGTCATGGATTCAATTCCTGGACTCGGCTAGGGTGTTTCTGTGTGGATCTTGGATGTTCTTCCTGTGCTCTTCCAGGTACTCTGGTTTCCTCCCATAGTCCAAAGACATGCACATTGGAATTATTGATTTCAAATTGCCCCTAGGTGTGAGTCTGAGTGTGAATGGTTGTGTGTGTTGTCTCTGTGATGGAATGACAAGCTGTTCAGGTTTGTACCTCACCTTCACCCAGAGTTGACCAAGGCTGAGATAGGATTCAGTATTCCCACAAACCTAGTAGGATTAAGCAGTTCAGTGAATAAATGAACATATCATAAAAATTATATTTCAAATAAACCGTACTTAGAGAGAGATCACCTTTAAAAGGGGATCAAATGGGAGAAGCTAAAGATTTGCCTAATGAAAACAAAGCAATAGTAAATTGAGTGCTTCTTTAAACCATGTGAAAAACTTAGGCAGTGTCACATTGTCAGAAAATGAGCTTATACGATGCTTAGAAGAGGAAAATCAAGACCTCTCTCACACTCAGATTGGACACTGGAAAGCGATCAAAGCCGGCAATTTGCATCTATCATCTGCAATTTGAAACTGGTCCATCACATCTGCTGTTTGCCCTGCCTCTGGCTTTGCCGCTAAGAGACTCCAGAAATGAACTATTAGCTTGTGCCTTCACCTCGTTCTAACAGAATGACTGAATACTTAACCGATTCAGAAATATTGCTGAAGACGATGAATTGGACCTGGCACTACCTAAATTGTGTTAATTTGTAAACACCGAGTGTGGTTTACTGGAGGAGACACTCGTTAGGTGAAGGTGAAAATGGGACAGCAAAGTGGGCGGAGTATTGAATTTGAGTGACATTGCATTTAGCCCTAGGTTGCAATCAAGCTGTAAATGCCAAAACATCTTCAGTGTTCAGGTACGCTTTCTAAAGTAAAAGTCATCAGCAAATATTTTTGATAAATTTGAGCTACAGCTATTCGCAGGGGCAGTGGTGGCACGATGGTAGGATGCTAGATTACTGATCCCAAGGTTGAGGTTTCAAGCCCCACTATCACTGGGTTGTTACTGCTGTCCCCCCAGTGCAGCTAACTGGGTTATCAAATGCTGGCCATGTCTCTCATTGTCTGTTGATTTTCGTAAAGAATAGGCTGCATTGCTATCAGCGTGTTTCTGCCCTACGATGGCCTGGCGAGCTGTCCAGGGTGTACTCTGCCCTCGCCCAGATTCGGCTGAGATGGGCGCCAGCCTCCCCGCGACCCTAATTAGAATTATGTGGTTCAGAAAATGAATGGTTGAATGCATCAATTTGTCATTTAGATAAACTACAAACATCCTAATATATTCTACACATGAATAATTAACAATATTCAAACTAGGTTTTAATCACTGCTGCATTTTACATCAGAGTTTGGCTGAAGCCTTTAAACCATCATTCCCATGTCATAGAGGTGTGTTTTGTAAAATAATATTCCTCTCCACAAGGATTTAATAAAATCACTTAACAAAAGCAGGCAATTGATGTTTAAACGAAGTGTGAAAATCAGAGTTCCAGTCATGTGTTGTGTGGGTTGTCTGTTAAAACCATGGCATAGCAACAGTCCAGCTCCCGCTCAGATGAAGCGATCTGGCTCTAATGCTAGCTATTGTCCTCTTGTCCTTCGTGTTGCTTTAGCACATTAATGAACTCATTACTGTTAACAAGCAAGTGGGGATTGAGGCAGAATGAGGAATCTCTGCTCCTTGTGAACTATGTGCTGGCTTTATAGGTTTTAATGGCTAGTTTTATTTAACTTTATCTTTATAAACCTCATAAAAGCACACATTAAAACACACTGAATAATTTGAACAAAACATGTTTTTCAAAATAATGTTTTTTTCTATTTTTGCGATGAACAATCTTACAATGTCCGTTTTTCCCAAAAACAAGCTCAAATGTGGACTCTTTCAGTCCATGTGAGATGAGCTCAGGCCCAAAGATCTCTGGCATTTCTTCATACAGTTGATGTATGGCTTGCTTCTTGCATACAGTTTCTGGATGCACTAGAGGAATGTGTGGCAATGTGATTAAGTGACACTGGTCTTCCAAGTACTTCCAAACACTTGTAACTGTATTTGTCACAGTAGCAAGACAGTTTCTCAGGCAGTGCAGCCTAAGGGCTTGAGGCTCACACATATCCAGCAATGGTTTCCGACCTTGCCCTTTTAACACTGAAAAGTGTCTGAATCTTTTTCACATTATTGAGAGTGATGAGTAAAATAAATAAATTAATGAAAATAAAAAGCATAAGGATGTGAGTGACTGGTCAAAACCCACATTGTGATGGCTAAACAACTGGGTCTATTCATCTCCAAAACAATTTGCTGTTCCAAATTGTCCCTAGGTGTGAGTATGAGTTTATGTATGTTAATGGTTGTATGTGTGTTGGCCCTCCAATGGTCTTGCCAATGTTAGACCCATTTATATGACTGGGTGGGCCTTAGAAAAGATGACCATTCCAATGCCCACTTGGGGCTCACATACATACAGGAGCAGTTTACATGAGGCCACAATGGAACCTGCTGGCAATCCAATATTGGGCCCATTTTTTAGCCCAGTTACAACCTGTATGGGTCCCACATACAAATGTTGTTTGTTTGACTAGCAGCATGCAGTGGTATGTACCTATCAACGTTTTTTTTTTTTTCAAAAAGAGACAAACAGTGAACTGGCAAGAGTGCCATGGGTGCCCAAGACTTACTGATATACATGATTATTGAAGGCTAGTATGTAGTATGGTTGGTCTGATCTGCTGCAATCTGGTAATGCTAGCTATGATAGAAAGGTGTCTGAACACCTTTGCATGCAGCTTGCTGCATATAGGGCTGTTTTATACTAGTGTAGATATTTGCATGAATATCAGCAATCAACTGGTGGAGATTGGTAAACACTGGGAAATATCTATTGTTCTTTTAAATAAGACTCATTTTCCCTTTAGTGTCTTAATTATGGTGACACAGTGGTTAGCACATCCACCTCACAGCAAGAAGGCCTGGGTTGGATTCCTGGGCTTGGGGCATTTCTGTGTGGAGTTTGCATGTTTTCCCTGTGCGTGCGTGGGTTTCCTCCAGGTGCTCAGGTTTCCTCCCACAGTCCAAAAACGTGCACAGTAGGCTAATTTTCTGTTTCCAAATTGTCCCTAGGTGTGAGTGTGAGTGTGAATGGTTGTATGTGTGTTTGCCCTGCAATGGTCTAGCGAGCTGTTCAGGGTTTAGCGTTAAGTCACACTGCAACCCTAATTGGGATTAAGCGGCTTAGAAAATGGAAGAATGAGACCTTTTTTAAGCATCTGATAAATTCTTGGGATGATGATATCTTTCTGTTTCCATGTTTGGAGTCTATATGGATATGAAGCACACAACATGATTAATTTCTATATTTAGAGTGCACACATCCAACACTCCTCATTTAGGAGATTATGATTGTTATTGATCCTGATTGTAGATAATATCAAACAAAAAGATAACATATTGTGACATGTTGCAATACATGAGAACTACACTTTATTTAAAACTCCACTTTCCCAAACTGACAGTAAAATATTTAGCCACACTGACATGCCCAGTTAAGCACTAAAGTGAAACTTTACCTGATACAGGATGGCACGGTTAATCATTCTCCTCTTCAGCCTCTTCTCTCTACCCTGCTTCATCTACGCACATCTTATTTGAGAGAATTAGGAAGGAATCAATCATTTGTCAGTGCTGTTGCATGATTTTGTCTCCAGGCTAGTCAGGAATGGGCAGGATCATGTGAAGTGCGCAGGAATATAAAGTGACGCAGGTTGAAGCTCTGGTACTTCCTCTGACAAACGGACTCCAATTTTTCCCTGAGGCCTTTTCTTTATAATTCTTTCCCTCACTGACAGGCTGCAGTGCTCACAAGCACAATAGAGTGACAAGGTATCTTGGAAACTCCAACTGGGGCATAAAAGATACATTACAACGTACTGGAACGTTCATTCAAATCAGCCTTGAATTGCTTTGTGACCATTCTGATGTTTATTTTGTTTTTATAACACCGCAGCGTCTGGTTATACTGCAGTGTTTTATTAATAAATAGACCTTCCATTGCCACCTCTGGCACGTTCATATTAAATCAGAGATTCCTTGGCCTGTTATACCTAAAAGACCCTATCTAACTCAGGTTAACTACACGACCCTGTGTCTGGAAATGCAGTGAATAAATTATCACCCAAGTATTACAGCTTACCTTGGGCTGTCACTGAGCTCATTGCTTAAAGGATCATTTCATAAAAATTTTTAAAATGTTTCCTTAGCTTATATATTCAGCTGTACTTGGTCAAGTAAAGCCTAAGCAGCCAATAGAGCTCATTTACATGCTGGATTGGTTGGAAGGTAGCTGGGTGGTTGGATGGATGAATGGTTGGATGGACGGTCTCCTAAAACATATACATGTTCTCAGAACCAGAAAAAATAAAATAAAATAAAAATGAAAATAAATAAATACTTGAATGGATGGAATGAAGGACCTGTACAAGCTACAAATACACATAAATGAATAAATGAAAGAGTAAATGAATGAATGAAGGAATCTTGTTAAAACTTGGTGTTGTTGGATGGGGGGGGGTTGCAGGTGCATTTATACATTCATTTACTAAAACTAGGGTCATTTGCTATTTCAGCCAACTCAAAGCAAAGGTGGGGTGCACCCTGAACAATTCACTAGTTCAGTGGGCCAGGAAATTTCATATTTACCCTAAAGTATACAATATACATTTCCGTGCACTCATCTCATCTACACTATAATTTAGAGGAGAAAAAAAACACAACCAAAAACATTTACTTCTACATTAGCTGTGTGAGAACATTACTGATAATGAAATTGCACAAACTGGAAGCATCTTTTTAGCATTTACAATACATTACATTGCATAGCATTTACACACACACACACACACACACACACACACACACACACACACACACACACACATATATATATATATATATATA
>JAOUQZ010000027.1:7547367-7570283 GCA_028564935.1 Neosilurus hyrtlii
CACACACACACACACACACACACACACACACACATATATATATATATATATATATATATAGAGAGAGAGAGAGAGAGCGAGAGAGAGAGAGAGAGAGAGAGAGAGAGAAAGAGAGAGAGGGAGAGACAGAGAAAGAGAGAGAGAGAAAGAGAAAGAGAAAGAAACAGAGGGAGACAGAGAGTTTGTTTTTACAAGTGAGTTTTAACAGAGAGAGAGTTAGTTTTGTTTTAACCATGACAGAAGCAGCTCACGTGGGCCATGCAGAGTTTTATTGTACAGAAATGTAAGTGATCAGAAATGTAAGTGATCATTCCGTGTTTCAGTATATACTACACTGACACACAAGAAAAACAATCAAAAACAAGATTTCTAAAGGATGAAAAAGATGGCGCTGCCTGCTCCAAATGACCGTGAGAAAACTGAGAGTCTGTTGTTTTAATTTAAGTATTATTCACCCAGGATAATGTTTTTTAATCTCCAGAAAGCAGATGCATCAGAGTGCTATTCGTCTGAAGTATATACTAATGCCTGATATATGTAAGCCTGAACAAATGCTGTCATGAGTCATGAGTATGTTGCTTCATCATGTTGCATGACATAACAAGTATAATTTAATTACAAAAGCATTGCAGATAATATCTTCTAACACAAGATCTTAATAAAAGGCCTAATGTATTTCAACTTTTCATTCATTCATTCATTCATTCATCCATTCATTCATTCATTTATTCATTCGTTTTCCTAACCACATAGTCCTACTAGGGTCGCGGGGACACTGAGGTATATATCTCAGCTGACTCTGGGCAAAGGCGGAGTACACTGTGAACAACAAGCCAGACCATCGCAGGCCAATACATGCACAACCATTCACACCCACACTTACTGAGAGCTATTTTGAAAAGCCAATTAGCCTAATGTGCATGTCTTTTGACTGTGGGGGGAAAATGGAGTACTCAGAAGGAAACCCACGCAAGCACAGGGAGAACATGCAAACTCCACACAGAATTGCCCAAGCTGAGCTTGGGACTTGTGTAGGTACTTGTGGTACCTATTATAACAGAGCTTGTGAGATAGTACATTACAACATTAGAAAACAGATATTATAATGCTTTGTGTAACCTTTCATTAATAAATATACATAGCTGTTCATGAGTGATTACACAGGTTCATCTCAGCCGACTCTGAGTGAGGACAGAGTACAGCCTGGACAGCTCGCCAGGCCATCGCAGGGCTATGTTTATACTGTATCCTGAATACAGTATTATGTGGTAATACTGCATGTATGTGGTACAGTGTTACATTTAGTTTTTTTTCTTGGAGTTTCCACATTTTTGCTCTCTTGGCATAGTGGTTAGCACATCCACCTCACAATAAGAAGGTCCTTGGTTCATGTACCGTGCCTGGCAAGGGAGTTGCCTCTGGGTGTTCAGACTGCCTCCCACAGCAATGCATTAGACATTAGGCTATTATACATTTTGGATTGCCCCAGGTGTGAGGGTGAGGGTATACAACAGAGCAATCAAGGGTTAAGGGCCTTGCTCAAGGGCCCAACAGTGGTGGTACTGGGGATTGAACCCCCAACCTTCGGATCAGTAACCCATTGCCTTAACCATTAGGCCACCTGGTCTCCTAATGATGGGCAAAGACTTTTCTGTAACTCTTGTCTTTTAGTTTTCACAGCACCAGAAGTACAGTTCTAAATTCTGATTTGCAAACCTTGGTTAATCAATACATTTCATTTGAAACATATCAAAAGTTATTTTCATTTCCCCATAGTTCTCCTCTGTCTCCAGGGTTCCCATAAGTACACTTGTCTTTTATTACATTTGTAGCCTTTATTCTGTAACCTGCACTCTTCCTCCTAGCTTTTATAATAGGATTTTGTAGGATTAGCTGTCAAAAATCACCATTTGTTTGGGTCTAGAACATCTTCAGGGGTGATGTGAATTTGTAATATGCCTTTCCTGATTCAGCCAAGTCAGCAATTTTTTGGTTTTCCATAAAAACCTTTCTTAAAAGTTTTGGACACATCGCACTGGACTATATGTCCATGCCACTAAGTTGTGCAATGTGTATTTTCTCACTGATCATTTTTCATGCTGGTCATCATTTTTCATGCTGTTTCAAGCTCCCACCATAGCATCTGCATTTCCATGGAGTATGTGCTCATGCTGGTGGAGGTTGGTCGACCTGATACATGGCCAACTTTTGATTCTCTTACTTATAGTACATCTATTATAAGCCAATATCTTTAAACTAATTAAGTAAGTAAATAAGCAAATAAATAAAGAAATAAATAATTACTTCATTTCAAAACAGCAGCCAAAATGTTGTAAGCTCTAAAGTGTAATGTACCTTCTGCTTTTAGCTTAACAAAAGATTTAGTGTAATACCAAAAAACTGCGCATTATGCTACCATTAAGAGAAGAATAGTTAAAACCTGTAATGCTAACCTGCTGTCAGGGGATTAAACTGTGCAATGGAATTACATGTCATCCTGGTGAGAACTCATCCATTTACATCATGTATGGCCTACAATGTCTTTAGCCCACATAACAACAAGACGTAATGCATGTAATTTGATTGAAAGGAGATTACAACTCACTATCATGGCAAATACACGAGTACCATAGATCAGACACTCACATTATTACTGATACTCACTATTATTTTTTTATTTGTTTGTTTGTTTGTTTTTTGTTTGTTTTGTACATCATACAGTTAACTTTACATGAATTAATGTTTTTAGAATCCATGATCAAGGTATTATAATTAAGGAAGGTGACTATATAAATATGTTGCAACAAGTTCCACAATTATTTGGAGCACATATGTTCTACTGCACAATAATGTCATAAATGATAATGAATAAAGACTTAAATATTTATTAAGAATTAGAAACAATTTAGAAAGCATTTAAAAAAGAAAGACTGATAAAAGTTAAAGAAAGACTGATAAAATTGTAATAAATAATTTTTAAATTTATGATTTTACCTAAACTGTGGACATTTTTAATTAATCTAGTAAGAATGCCTTTTAAAGTTTATTTGTTGCTTGATTATTATAAGTTACCCTAATAAACAGTACCTATGTAGGTTTCATTCTGTTTTTCATGTTGGAAACTTAAGAAAAAACTTTTGAAAGATATCCTTGTCTACAAATTTCAAATGCTGGGGTTTGACGAGTTAATGAACTTTAGATTAGCTTTAGAGGGGAAAAAAGGTTGTCTTCAAGTGCTGCAAATAGCCAAGGGCAATGGCTGATAACTAATGTGTGGAATATTGCAATTAGCATAGCCAAGTACTTACAGGGATCAAATTAAAAAATTCATTAACACACGCACTTAATTAAGAAACACTTTTTGGGTTTACATGATAAATTATGACACCTATTAAATCTTCCACTACAGCCTGTAATGACTTCTTTGCTTCTGGGCAAACGAGTGTTTCCTCTTGAAATCCTCCAAGGACCTGTAGTATTTGTTGGCGCTTTGTTAGGGCCTGAAGTCATCTGCAAGGGATTTATACATGTGCCTGTTTAAGGCAATAGATATAGTATTTTTTAAAGTCTATCTGTAGTTACATTTAATGTTGAGGAATGTCAAAGTAAGCTAACTTTCTGTTATTACATAAGACAACAAATAAAGTATAAAAAAAGAGAGAGAAAGCCATAAACACCTTTTATTCTTAGACAATCCTGTAGATGTAAAATGCTGAGAACGGAATTTCATCTGACCTGTAGTTAAAAAAAAAACATTGATTATTTAATTTGAGTAGTGCATGTCAGGGAGTGGGATATATTCGACAGCAAATAAATAGTCTGTTCTCGAAGTTGACGTGTTGGAATCTGGAAAAATGGGCAAGCATAAGGATCTGACCGATCTTGACAAGGGTCAAACTGTTGTTGTGGCCAAATTGTGATGTCTAAACATTTGACTCAAAACATCTACAAAATGGCAGGTCTTGTGTGTCGTTCCCAATGTGCACTGATTAGTATCTACCAAAAGTGACAACCAGTGAACCTGTGATCGAGTCATGTTCATTGATGTATATGGGGAGTAAAGGCTAGCCCGTCTGGTACAATTTTACAGATAAGCTATACTGCATGACAAATTGCTGAAAATTTTAATCTTGGCTGTGACAGATGGGTTTCAGAACACACAGTGGATGGGAACTTGCTGGGTTTTGGGCTGCATAGCCACAGACTGGTCAGGATGTCCATACTGACACCTGTTCACCACCAAAGGGTCCTACAATGGGGAAGTGAGCATCAGGATTAGACCACTGAGCAATGGAGGAAAATTTGGTTTCATTGGAATGACGGCTGAGATGGGTGCCAGCCTCCCCGTGACCCTTGTTAGGATTAAGCAGTTCAGAAAATGAATGAATGAATGAATGAAAAAGTAGATTTGGTCAGGTTTAATTAATCACATATTTTTTATCCATCTTTCAGGCAGACAGGTTTGTGTGTGTCAGAAATGGCACCAGGATGCAATATGAGAAGAAGGCAAGTTGGTGGTGGCAGTGTGATACACTGGGCAATGTTTTACTGGGAAATCTTGTTTCCTGGTATTTTGTGGATGGTTTGAGGAATAAGAGTTTATGTTGTTGAATTTTTTTCTAAATTCACCACACTACAATATAATCAAAATTGTTTGTATGTGCTGGACAAACAGATTTGATCTTGTAAGGCCACATCTTACAATCTTCCAGACTGTTGTTAACATCTTGGTTCCAAATACTACAGAACACCTCCAAAGAGCTTATAGAGTTCATGCCTTGACAAGTTAGAGTTGTTTTGAAGCCATAAGATATTATTCAGCAACTTTTTTTTTTTTTACCTAAGTTACTACAGAAAATTATGTAGTTCAGAGAGTAAGGAGTGTGTTAATCGTGGCCTACAAGTTCATCAGTCATTTGAACCCAAACTAACAGATTAATCAGGTTCATCAACTCTCATTTTGAAAACCATGACTTATGCCCAATGTATTTAAATGCGTAAGATTTGTAAGAAATTCACACAAATCCGATTAAGCCATGCAAAGATTTATTATTAATAAGGTTGTTGAAAGAGCAAAGAACTTTAATCTTGCTCCTGATATAAACTTAACCCACTTGTTAGGTCAAATTAGGTGCACACTATTTGTTTTCTTTAATTTATCTTCTTTTATGCTTTTTGTAAATAAAGGCTCACATGCAGCAATCAGAAAGACTTTCCGCATGTGCAGATGAACACATTCTAACTAGCTGCACCAATGCAGATGACCACTCTTTAACTGGCCTCTCCTGTGTGAACTACTTGTACCACTTCCTTTAATCTGGCCAATCCTCTGCTGCCTTACCCCAATGACTGTTTACAATACCCCTGAAAGCTGTAAAATAGATGGGAGAACTGCTGAAAGACACACCTGTGTGTTCTGTGTTCATGTTTCTCTCATAGTATCTTGGTCGTCCCCATCATCATCATCATCATCATCATCATCATCTTCTTCTTCTGCTTGATCTGGGGTCGGGTCGCAGGGGCAACAGCCTAAGCTGTGGGATCCAGATGTCCAGCTCCCCATCCACTTCTTCTAGCTCTTGAAGGGGGGCACCGAGGCATTCCCAGACCAACCGAGAGACAGCTAGTATCTTGGTGAGGAAATGTACTCTTAACAGGGTAGGGGTATGTGAATCCAAATGTGAAGAGGTCTTTGTTTGCATGCAATCATCTTTTTCTTTTAATATTCAGTGTACACAAAATCAAAAAGCTAAAACCTAACACTAATGTAGCATTATCTTGACATATGACCTGAAACACTAGCTTATTATTATTATTTTTATTTCATCTCCCTTTGTATTACTTCTGCTTCAGCCACTCAGTTGACAACATATTAAATATGATAAATATGCATATCCCAACTTAATAAGGGCCTCTTTTCCCCCACCTTTTAAGCAAATATTGGCACACTGCTTAAAAAATCCCCAGTAGAGGCAGCAGGAGTGGTACACGGCGAGGTTAATTTAAGCATCAACATGGCCGCCATCGCTCACTTTCTATCCGTTAAATAAGTGGCCAGAGTCTGAAGCCATGACTAAATTATTAACTGTGTATTTCATAACGTTAGTGACAATATGCTAACGTGTTTTTTTCCCATCCTGTCTCCCTGCCGGGAACAGATGGCTCCTTTTACTTTATTTTCCACATCAAGTATGATTATTTCTTTGTGCCAAAAGCCACCTGCCGTTCCTTGGTCTCCGCACTAATTATTTATGTTGGTAACACACAGCAGGACTTGTTATCAGTTGGATGGTGTCTTAATAAAGGCAGGCACATCAACATATTGACATCGTGTTCAAGGGGAAAAAATTTAGCACAGGCTGGTTGGACGGTGGGTGCTCAAGAGCAGGCCTCTTGCCAGCAAAACGCAAGATGACCTCCTTTTGTTTCTCCACTCGCTCGGCCCTTGTTCTGATCCATGTGATGATAATTAGGTGAAAGCCTATTAAAAAGTCAAATAAGGGAGAATGCATTAACATTGAGTCCAGACCCAGATGATTGTCCTGCTTATGGTGTGACAGAGAAGGACAAAGTGTCCAGTTGCTTAAAGTGATACTGTAGAAAAAAGTCCTTCCTCCAGACACCAGAGTGTGTTGTATCATCACTCTGACGCTACATACTCTCAGTGCATCAGAATAATTCGGGCTTAAGCTACAAGTACCAATTAAGTTAAGTATTTGCTGAGTTTCAAAGTGTTATGTCTGAGGAATAGGTCAGGTTTAATCAGACCTTATTAAAGCTAAGAAACTTGAAATAGAATAATTAAACATTTTCTTTACTTTAATACATCAGGGGTAAAAATGAATACGCTGTAATTATAGTTCCATACCTCTATTATTATTTCCTCTAACATATTTTAAGTAATATTTTGCAGTGGAAATTAATGACATGTATTATATATATATTATATTATATATGTATTATATATATATATATATATATATATATATATACAGGGATTAGTCAGTTGTGCAAGTGCTCCCATAGTTAAGATCCTTTTTCATCCCATTTAAGATCATATATGGGTTACAGTTCTCACATAAGAGCCAGGTTTTTTTTTATGCTATTGTAGGCTCAGACAATGCGTCAGCTCCCCCTCCCCAGTGAAACTCCAATAGCTTTTAGGATTAAAAATATGGTCCTTGCATTTAATTACATATTGCTGTGGAGAGCTTTAACCTTGTGGTGCGAGGAGGGTGCTAGTGCTGGCATATTACTGCAGAGAGACAGAGACCGTGGGCCAGAGCAGATTTATTCTTCTTCATCAGAGAAGATTTTAAGGTTGCTTAAGACCAGGCATCTGTTACAGGAAAAGGGAACGCTTATTTACTAAGGTTTAATGACAGCATGTATTAAAGGCAGTGGGGGATTGCCTTTAAAGTCCTGATGCGTACACATGGGGAATACATTAGTGAATAAATAATATTAGGATTTAGTGTATTCTTACTTAGCTAATAAATTTCTCGGCACATGCCTATTTTCTGAACTGGATTATCCTTTATTAGGGTCACAGTGAGGCTGGAGCCCATCCCAGTCGACTCCAGGTGAATGTACACCCTGAACAGCTCGCCAGACCATTGCAGGGCAACACAAGCATACAACCACTAGGGGCAATCAGGAATATCTAATTAGCCTAATGTACATGACTTTGGAATGTCGGAGGAAACATGAGTACCCAGAGGAAACCAACACAAGCGCAGAGAGGACATGCAAACTCCACCCAGAAACTCCCTCACCAGGCACGAGGCTCAAACTCATGACCTCTTGCTGTGAGGCGGAAGTGCTAACCACTATTCAGTTTTATTTGTATAGCGCTTTTTACAATTGACATTGTCACAAAGCAGCTTTACATAGTAAAATTAAATTAGGGAGAAATCTAAAAATTTGTCTACAACCCCCTACACATCCCTAATGAGCAAGCCCATGGCGACAGTGTCAAGGAAAAACTCCCTCAGTTGACACAAGGGAGAAACCTTGAGAGGAACCAGGCACAAGAGGGAACCCATCCTCATTTGGGTGAAACCATAGAATACAAACCATATAAGAAAAATTTCATTACAGTCCAACATGTAAGCATGTAATCCGGTATGTCCAGTACTATGACACCACTTATTCATTCATTCATCTTCTGAACCGCTTATTCCTAATTAGGGTCGCGGGCAGGCTGACTCTGGGCGAGGGCAGGGTACACCCTCGACAGCTTGCCAGGCCATCGCAGGGCCAACAGTCACACAACCATTCACATTCACACTCACACTCACACCTAGGGGTGATTTGAAACAGCCAATTAGCCTACCATGCATGTTTTTGGACTGTGGGAGGAAACTGGAGTACCCGGAGGAAACCCACGCAAGCACAGGGAGAACATGCAAACTCCAAACAGAAACGCCCGAGCTGGGAATCGAACCCAGGACCTTCTTGCTGTGAGGCGGATGTGCTAACCACTACGCCACCCCTTTATATAAAAGTTCAGTTGATGTTCAGTTTTAGTGAGGGGCAGCACAGTGTTGTAGGTGCTTACCTGGGTTTCCTCCGGGTACACAGGTTTCCTCCCACAGTCCAAAGACATGCACATTATGGTTGTGTGTGTGTGCGTGTGGGTGTGTGTGTGTGTGTGTGTGTGTGTGTGTGTGTGTCTGGCAAGCTATTCAAGATGTACCCTGCCTTCATCCAGTGTTGGCTGAGATAGGAACAGCCTCCACAGCACCCTAGTAGTAGAATTAAGTGGTACAGCAAATGAGTGAGTGACAGAGATTTAATGGAGTTGTTATAAAAGTTTAAAATTGTTCATTGGAATTACACTCAAAAGCTAAACTTCAACTTAATCACTTAATTCATCTATAAAATGCAATTTACCAAAGTTTGAGAGGACCATTGACTAAATTCATTATCATTCTATTTCCATTGTTCAGCTATGCACATAGAGCATTTATATTCTGTTAATCCCAAATTTGTACTTTCTCCTAAGAACATTTCATCAATAAATTACTATGATGACTCAATTTAATACTTGTTTGGCAAGAATATTGGCGAGTGTATTACATGGTATTAATTATTATGCAAATGTATTCTTTTACGATCACCTTCTTCATTATGTTTAATCTCTCTATTTATCTGCCAAGTAACAGAAAAATTGAACCCATGTCTACTCTGTAAAAATATGCAGTAATTTATAGTTCTCTACTAATTTCAAATGCATTCATATTTTGCTGTTAATTTTATACATATCCTCTGCTAAAGTCATAGATAAATAACGATGTGATTCTGTTAAGCCAAAATTTATAAGAACATACTCTGAGAAAAAGTATTGTCTTCAAATCAAATAGTTTTAAAAACAAAGAAGAAAAAGAACAGAAGGGACAAGTGCATTTGAATAAGTAACATCTGTGGCATTTCACCAAATGATGCTACAGATGCACGGAATCTCGCTATATTAAAACTATTTAGGGTCAAGCTGTTCCCCACAAGTCTGTGAATAAATAAATGCCTAAACTCTTTTTTAATGATTCCTTAATTTCAGGCTGAACATGAATACAATATTCCGAATGAAGAGATCATTTAAAATCTTTTTTATTTATTGTAAACTAATAGGAGGTAGGCTTCTCAGTTTTCCTTTTTTGGAGAGCTTGCCCGGAAGGTTCGCAGGGACTACAGGTGTCATTAGAGCAAGCAGGAGCTAATTACTCTCACAAAGGTGAAAGGGACAGGTCCGAAAAAAGAGAAAGAATGTTTCATACTCATCAACATGAATATGCTGTCTTGTGCATTTACAATATCCTTAGTACCTGCCTGCTCAGGACTGTGGTGGTTAAAATTAGTCTGTTTATGTTTGGGGAAATAGAACCATCACAGTGGCACAGTGGTTAGCACAAAAAATAAGGTCCTGGGTTCTGATCCTGGGCTGGGGCGATTCTGTGTGGAGTTTGCATGTTGCACCAATGCTTGTGTGGGTTTCCTCTGGGTACTTTGGTTTCCTCCCACAGTCCAAAGACATGCACATTATGCTAATTGGCTGTTCCAAAGTGCCCCTAAGTGTTCATGTGAGTGTGAATGATTTTGTGTGTGTGTGTGTGTGTGTGTGTGTGTGTGTGTGTGTGTGTGTGTGTGTGTGTGTGTGTGTGTGTTGGCTTTGCAATGGTCTAGCGAGCTGTTCATCATCATCCTGAATGAACAATCATTCACACTCACATTCACAACCATGGGCAATTTAGAGTATCCAGTTAAATTATTCTACATGTCTTTGAATAAAAGAGAAAACCATATTTACCCAGATAAAACCCATGCAAGTGCATAGAGAGCATGCCAACACTGCACAGAAAGGCCACAGTCAGCTATGAGGTTTGAACGCAGAACAGACTGTGGGGTAACACAATGGTTCATATTGAACAATAATATTACAAATCTGATTGTGGTAAAAGTGTTGCTTTATAAAACTTCATAAGACTAACATCATAATATTCTCTAAAGTGCCAACACAGATACTCTTCCAACAAAACAAAAAGTTTAGGCTCTAACTTTGCAGCCATGAGACAGCTGCCTAATTATCTCTATCTACAGTACAACGGTCTAAATGCAAATCGCTGCACTTCTTCCAGAAACCCCTACTCTAAGAAAACTATGAAACCTGTGGGATATCAAGCTGCTGAGCCGAGGGGTCCCTCTCATCTGAAGCGTTTGGATTTAGAAGGATCAGCATGGTTTTAATCCCAGACTATCTGTCTCTGCATGTTCTCTGCTGCCATTATTAATATTTTGATACTATAATCCCAGGAAGAAGCTATGCTCTGAATTAATATAAGCCTCTCACACTGTCTTACTATGAGGCTAAATATTAACTGATGATCTATGATCTATGAGGCACCGTTATTAGAAAAATCATATACAGGCATAATTCAAGTAAAACAGCAATCGAGGGTCTAGGCAGTGCCTCTCACCTTGCACATATCAAAGCTTTGTTTTTAATCACAGCTCATCTAATAAGACCCTGGAGAGTAATCTTATTGCAATTTCCACCCATAAACAGGATCATATTGTGGTGGGTCAGCAGCACTAACCTTCTGTGGAATTATGGTTGCAGTGATCCACTCTGATTGCATCAGTCACCACAAAGGTGTTGAATAACCACAAGAACTTCAAGTAAAGCCTTCGAGCGTTTGATTTATCTCCGTCATTAAGGAAATTGTATTCATACCCGGTCCTGACTGTTTAGTCTTGCTTGTTTAGTCAAGGAAGCTGGAGGTGGGGAAGGAAAGACAGTAGACAGGATGAATTTTGGCGACTTTACAGCTGTTAAATAGTGGTTGGAATTTGATTATGGTCCTCCTGTGCTTCGTTTTCTCTGCATGTGTGTATTAGTTCAGCCTGTTTAATCCATATAAATTAACAAGGCAATTAGCTTAGTGCTTGGCAATATTGTCAAACCAATCTGTTCAGTCGGTCGTGGTATAATCAAAGGGATAGACAAAGATATTTTAATAAGCTATTGAATTTTAAATATATATGCAGAGTAAAATATGACTTATTAGTAATTCAAATACCTATGTAGCCCTTGCAGTAGCCTGGTGACTGACTGCATCTCCCCTGAGGTCACTTGGGATTGGCTCCAGCGTCCCCCACGAGCCTAATGGACAGATGGTATAGATAATGGATGAATTATAAAATACCAGTGACTTTAACAGTGTCTCTATTCTCATTAAGATTTGAGTATGATTAAAATGTTGATTCATTGAAGCTTTGGTTAGGGTGTCATGTGCATAAATACACATATGTACCTATTTACCTTTTACCAGTTAGAATCAATAGGATCAGCACGGTGGTGTCGGGGTTAGCAAATTCGCATCTCAGCAAGAAGGTTTAGGGTTGAGTCCCAAGGCTCAGCAAGGGCGTTTCTGTATAGAGTCTGCATGTTTTCCCCATGCGGAGTACTCCGGTTTCCTCCCACAGTCATGTGGGACATGCACTTTAGGCTGTTTCACATTGCCCCTAGGTGTGAGTGTGATGGTTGTGTGTGTGTGTGTGTGTGTGTGTGTGTGTGTGTGTTTCCCTGTGATAAACTGGCAAGCTGTTCACGATATACCCTGCCTTCACCTAGAGTCGTCCGGGATAGGGTCTAGCTTCACCGCAACCCTAGGAGGATTAGGCAGGTTGTCAAGTAAATGAATAAATGAAATTCTAATAAATCCACACAAGTCCATCCATAAGTTCCAACCATCCATCAAGGAGGGGGAACACCCTGAACAGGTCGGCAGTTTATTTTAGGGCTAACGCAGACACAAACAACCATTCACATCTAGGGGCACTTTAGAGTAGTCACTAGACCTAATGAGGTAGCTAACATCTATATAGTGCACATTCAATTTCTGCTCTCAGTTTCCCTTCTTACTCACAGTGAAACATGTTGAACACATTTTAGAAAGTATTTGACTTTCATAATGAACCTTCCATCTGCATTATGGGGTAAATATATCATACTTTCCTCTGATTAAAAATACTTGTAGGCATCTAAGCTATGACACCCTTTCACCACTTCTTTGGTGTGAACACACTCAGTATAAACAAGATAATGAGATACATCATGGTAAGTTCATTCATTTTAGGAATAAGCTTTAAGCCCTTGACGGGGACCTGTTTCCTGTTTTCTCATATTCTAGTTGAAGTATAATCGATCTGGTAAACAGCTGTTTATTGTTACTTTCTGTTTGTTCGCTAATATGAAAATACATAAATTACGAGTTAATCTTTTTGTATTAACAGCTTCACACTTAAAATACCACGACCACATACGTTTATTATTATTTTTCTCATTCAAATAGTCTATAACGATGTCTAATGATGCAGTTTTATATAAAAAAAAATTGTCAGTTGGTCCATGACTTCCAGTTTCTTCCTCTTTGACTCTTCACGTTATGGGTTGCCAAAGTAGATCATTCAAAGTTTCACACAAGTCATTCCTGACACAATCCTTACCTTTTACCTGGGCTTGGGATTGGCATTAAGAGCACACTGGATTGGTTGGGTTAATGGCTTTCAGTTAACTAAAGCTTTAAAATTCATAAACATTTTTACTTGCAGATTTGGGTCAATCGGTTTCCTAATTACCAAAAAAAAAGTCACTTAGGTGCTCACTTAAAATGCTTTATTAGAAATCAGGCAGTTGACCAACTCATCTAGTTCAAGCCAGAGCATAAGCAAAATGTCACAACATCTACAGACTGTAACCAATCAGCACACTACACTTCCCAGCATGCTCCACAGCACTCTCAATGAACAGACTATTAAATCCCGCATGATAAGACCACAGCACACCTGTCAGCACTAACATTGATTACTCAGCACACTATAAACACCCTGCAAAGTTCATGTTGTGAAGTATTACCTCTGTTTTTGGCAGTGTGTACCAAGCCTGTATCTCAATGTTTGCTATTTCATGTATGATCTTTACCTGCCTTTTCGGTTCTCAATTCTGATACTGATTTCCTGTGTATTAACCTTGCTCGTCTCATGCTATATGATTCAGCCTTGCCTACACTATGCTGTTTGTCTGATCGCCTGAGCCTTGCTTTTCTATTATGAGTATGGACTGTGGGAAAGTAGTGGCCTTGTGGTAGGGTGCTGGATTACTGATCTCAAGGTCGGAGGTTTAAGCCCCACTATCAGCGAGTTGTCACTGCTGTCCCCCCAGTGCAGCTAACTGGATTATCAACTGGGCCATGTCTCTCACTGTCTATGGTGAGAGGCATGTAAAAGAACCATTGCTGATTTTCGTCGAGAGTAAGCTGCATAGCCGTCAGCACATTTGTGCCCTGTCATGGCCTGGCGAGCTGTCCAGGGTGTATTCTGCCCTAGCCCAGTGTCGGCTGAGATGGGCGCCAGGATTAAGATAATTAGGGTTAAGTGGTTCAGAAAATGAATGAATGAATGAGTATGGACTGTGATGTTAACCTGTATAAAAAGCAGGAAATCTGCAACCTGCATCCTACTTCTTAACTGTTGCTCAGCAGTGTCTTTTAAAACCAAGCACATCAGGTTTATTCATTCATTAATCCATTTGCTCAAACACTTAATCCTACTAGGGTCGTGGGGAGGCTGAAGCCTAACTCAGCCAACTCTGGGCAAAGGCGGGGTACACCCTGAACATCTCACCTGACCATCACAGGGCCAACACACATACACACACACACACACACGCACACACTCACACCTAGAGGCAGTTTAGAACAGTCAGTTAGCTAATCAGACAATTAGATAAATAATCGTACAACTAAGTAACAATAGGAATTACACAATGAGTACAAAAACAGTTATTATTCATTAGATTGGTACCCATCACTCTCAGCCATTTGCCGAACTGCTTAGTTCTACAGTGGGCAAAGCAGGGTACACCCTGAAAAGTTCACCAGAGCATTGCAGGGCAACACACAACCATTCCCACTCACAACTAGGGGCATTTTGGAACAGCATAATGTGCATGTATTTAGACTGAGGAAGGAAACCAGAGTACCCAGAGGAAATCTACACAAGCACGAGAAGAACATGCAAACTCTACAGAATAGCCCAGGATTCAAACCCAGGATCTTCTTGCTGGACATGAGGTGGACATACTATCCACTATGCCGCCATGCCACCCTAAAGTGCAGTTAAATACCAATTAATGACGTAATAATTAATTAAACATTAAAGGTTTGCTTAGGGTGAGAATTTCTGTCATCCGGGAGGAGTAGAACCGCTGCTCCTCCGTGTCGAGAGGAGCCAGTTGAGGTGGATCGGGTATCTAATTAAAATGCCTCCTAAATGCCTCCCTGGTGTGGTGTTTCTGGCATGTCCAACAGAGAAGAGACCCCAGGGTCGACCCAGAACACACTGGAGGGACTATGTCTCTCGGCTGGTCTGGGAACACCTTGGCGTCCCTCCGGAAAAGCTGGAGGAAGTGGCTGGGGAGAGGGATGTCTGGACCTCACTGCTTAGGCTACTGCACCTGTGACCCGACCCCGGATCAAGCGGAAGAAGATGAAGATGAAGATGAACTAAAGGTTTGCTACAGAGCTTTCTCTCTCTCTCTCTCTCTCTCTCTCTCTCTTTCTCTTTCTTTCATCCTTTCAGTGCACACTAAGCAAGTGATAGAGGTCAGCTGACACAGACAAACATCTGTGTCTCAGGGAGCAGGTGAAGAGAGGGGAGCAAGAAGGCGAGTTGACATTCCCCCCACCTCCAGGAGACTGAGGTCTTCATAAATAATCCTTGAGCAATCTGCCTCTCTCCGCTCCTCTTATTAATTACTTTTATGGCCAAAATCAAACATCTGTCACTATGGAATATACAAATTAATTATGCAGCTTCTTCCCATCAGGAAGGATAGAATGTGTTTTTAATCTGATATTCTGGCTTGTAAGCACAAAAAGGGCCCTTGAACAATTTATTAAGGTCTCTTTTAAAAGAAAATTCTGAACTACACCAGAGATGAGAGCTTTGATCCCATTTTCACTCTTCTCGTATTGATACTCTTATTCTCAGCTCATTGCCATTTCAGAGACGAGTTTGCTAACGATTACAACTGTAATTTTAACATTATATGCAATCTGTGCATTCTAGGAAAATACTGAAAAGTGAATTTCTTTAAACTTTTTGGTCTCCCATGAAGTCAAGGACCACCACTAACATCATATCCCCCCACCCACCCCCACCCTTAATTTTTTTTTTATTATTTTTTTAAATTATTATTTATTTTTTTGATAAGTGACTTTTTGTTCAGCAGTTTTGATCTGAAGCTGGCTGACAGAAGACAGCTGTCTACTTGTCCTCTGCTCGGCAGAAAGGTGCCCTGGGACTTTGCCCACTCAAGGGTCAGCACCTTCGAGGGGAGGCAACATTTGCTAGCAGTTATTGAGCAGCAGGGAGTCTGCCATGCCCTTCCCCTCATCTTACAGGAATAAAAAGTGGGGCAGGTTGAAGGCGGGTACCCGCCTGGCGTTACCCATCATTCCACAGAGCTGAAGGAGGAAGTGACCTTGAGATGATGTGGGGTAGTGCGGCAAGCTGGGCACAGTGGTGTCTCTCCTGCAGGACTGATATGGCCACTGTTTGAATTAATGTGGATTGGCTTACTTTATCTTTTAAGCAGACTGCTGAATGTGGATTTTCTCTGGAGAGAAGAAATAAATTTACAACATTGAATTTATCAAGTTGCCTGCTTTGGCAATGAAGTTCATTCACTTATATTGTAATGCTCAGTGCTTTAACTCTGAACTGGTGAAAGAAAATTAGGGCATGGCTTTTGGAATGTAGATGAAGGAGACTCTGGAGGGGATCCTAAATTAAACTGGGATGGTTGGTGAACTCTGAACAGTTCTTCTAACTAAGGACAAACTATTGAACAAAAAAATTTGAATTACTCTTGACCTCTGCCAGTAAACCCCTAAATTATGTTTCTATGTAGAATCTAGAACCATGTTCCTGTTGTTATTATCATTTCTAAATCAGGATTTGTATTAGCTACAGATGGCTGTCAATTTAAACTTTAAAGACGAATCTGTCTTTGTTATGCTGTAGGAGGATTTTGCTGAGAAGTCATTCATTTCATTAATTTTTTAAGATGCTTAATCCTAATTAGGGTCGCAGGGAGGCTGGCACCCATCTCAGCCAACTCTGGGTGAAGGTGGGTACACATTGAACAGCTCGCCAGGCCATTGCAAGGCCAACACACATACAACCATTCACATTCACATCTTGGGTCAATTTGGAACCTTCAGTCAGCTTACTGTGCATGTTTTTGGACTGTTGGAGGAAACCTGAGTACCTGGAGGAAAACCACACAAGCACGGAGAGAACATTCAAACTCCACACAGAAATGCCCCGAGCTGGTGAATTGAACCCAGGACCTTCTTGCTGTGAGGTGAACGTGCTAACCACTGCGCCACGTAGAAGGAAGTATAAATGCAAATCTTTATCAAGCAACTTTATAATATGATGAAATGTTTGCCTATATGCTGCGTATGAGGATTAGCCAAGCAATATTATGAGAAAGAAAACCATGCAAATTATAGTTTATGGCATTCATAGGCACAAGATCTCAACTTAGTTAAACAGTTTAGTTAGTCCAGTTAAACCCCCTTGGACTGATGATTTTGACTAGAAACAGAAATATTATATATATATATATATATATATATATATATACAGTATAGTTTTTCATAAAGTTCCTTGCGCAAACAATTAATGGCTGCAAAGCATGACAGCATATATTATGACAAACAACACATGCTCCATTATGCCAGCTGGTGTGATGGTGTGATAATGTCAGACTCATTAACTTCAGCACACAGTTTACGGTGGCCTTTTTACGACACAATTAATTGATTCACACATACATTAGAACAAAAATAACTCCACAGAAATGCAGTTGGAAGCAAGCTTCTAATCTTTCATAACTGCTTCTAGTGGAAAAGTGAAAGCCGGCATCATTTATGGTCAAAGTGTTGAGATATAACAAGTCGGCAATTTCACCATTAATTTCTCATTTGTGGTTCATTAGCAAAAGAGTTCTCAGTGTGCAGTGGTCTGCTTCAGGTTCTCACGCCCCTAACACTCTATTCAAGAACGAAAAAAACTTCAAGAACAATCTAATGCTTCTGACTTAAACTCAAATATGAGCTTGATCAGGCTTGAACAATATATTATGACCCTAAAAGTACTCCTGTCTATTGTTGCTTATAAGGTTGTAATAATCTCGTTCCTAAAAAAGAGCTCCACCAAACTTTTTTTTTTAAATTGGGGGGTGTGGGGGGTGTGGGGAGTAGAAAGTACAGGGCTACTGCTGGGGAAGACCATTTCCCTATCTCACAATGTTAAAAATCCTTTAAAAAAATTCCTGGGTCCGGAATATGATCCAGATCATTTCTAAAATCTGTTCCTTGTCCAAAGCACAACAACTGGTAGAACTTTCATGAAAATCCACACCAAACTCTTTGCATACTTCTGTGAACAAACTCACAGACCTATCCAAAATCACAACCTCATTGGCATAGGAAAAAAAGTTCTTCTGTTTCAGTATCTACATAGGAAATCTCTAAAAGATGGTATGATAACAAAATGTACTTATTCCCTAGGTTAACACTTAATAAATGATTAACACAACAGGATACAAGTCATAGGCATGGCATTGTTTGTACACCTTTGATACTTCATTATCACTATTAGAGTCATTTGATTTTAAGTTCTTTGGGCCTCTGCAACAATTCAGGACTTTAGTATTTACTAAACAAGGAAGACCTTTATATTCAGTAATTCAGTACCAAGCTAGAGGTGGCATGGTGGCGTATTGGTTAGCACGTCCACCTCACAGCAAAAAGGTCCTGGGCTCAGGCATTTCTTTGTTATTTTTTGCCCGTTTTCCCGTGCTTGTGTGCCTCCTCTGGGTATTCCAGTTTCTTCCAACAGTCCAAAGATATGCACATTATGCTAACTGGCTGTTCCAAATTGCCCCTAGGTGTGAGAGTGAATATGAATGGTTGCGTGCGTGTTGCCCTGTGATGGTTCAGGGCGTATCCGGCCTCGCCCAGTGTCGGCTGAGATAGGCTCCCCGCAACCCTAGTAGGACTAAGCAGTTTGGCAAATAAGTGAGAACGTAATGAGTAGCAATCTAATGAATGAGAACTGATTTATCCTCGTCATGTAATTTCTATTGTTACTCAAATGTATGGTTATTTAGCTAAAGAATTCACGCCTTGGTGAACAAATTTAGTGTTTTCATGCGTGTGTTTATATTTACACTGTGTTTTAGCTAGCATGCCAACACTTTCCAGCTCATTTCCAATGTTTGTGGTAGGCTGGCTAGAGAACACAATACATATTTTAGACACTGAAATATGTGGAGAAGGAAGATCACTGGAAGTTTGGCTTTCTGTGCTGTATTTTATCTAGCTAGCAAAACTCTTTTTTGCTGTAAACTCTGAGCCATCTGTGATGTTAACAGACACAAGGCTACATGTGCACTCAATAACTGTGATATTCACATTCAATGTAAGTGTGACATTCACAATATTCCCAAAATGCTTCTGTTATACTGAATAAATGGTGAGTAAGTGGAAAGCACTAATACTTATGTCCACACACAACATATCAAACTACTGTGATAAACTTTGTTGCTGTCATTAAGGGATACTCCAGTATATAGTGCACAGAACACTATACTTGTGGTGTGGTGTTTTCTAAGAATACTCTCAAAATGTGACTTAATACTCATATTTATGTGATTAATGCCCATATGACATGGAGAATAACAACACAACTCATGTCACCCTGTTTATCTGCAGTAGCATTTTCTACCAGAGGGGGCGAAATTTCAAAATCTTGCATTCAGCTGATTTAATGACATTTAATCACAGATGTGGAACATCATGTCAGACAGACAGAGTACATTTAAGCTGATCAGAATAACCTATGTCAATGAGCTATTGGCAGTAATTTAGGGCCATATGTTTATGAATTTTAGATAAAATAAAGATAAAATAAAGAAAGGGTTTAGCTCAGAGGTTCCTTCCTGAGCCTCTAAGATGAAGGTGAAATCAACATTTCGCTTGATTTCATATCGAGGAAGCGATCCTTTTTAAACCTTATAGCTGGATTTAATGGTAATTGTACTCAAGCTTGTGCAATTCAGTGAACCTCTTTTATCCCATGCTTCCTGTTATGGACTAAGCACTCACTTTCTTGAATGGTTAAATCCATCCAGAACATGAGAATGACAGGAAATCTGGGGTAAATATTACTTGCAGTGCCATATAACTCAATACTAGACAAAATGACGACTTATACTATAAACAGATGTCAGACATATGTATAAACAGCAATAATTTTAGTACACTGCTTTACAGGAAAAGAACACACATGGTTTAGTGGGGTAAGATCACTATTTCAGCTTCCCAAAGAAAGAAACACAATTTTTTTATATTTTTAAAGCTAAAGTAAACAATTAATGGCATAGCCTTTAGGTATTTACATGCCGTATTATTTATCATCACTACATTTATACTTTATATTTTACATTTTATAATCATCTCATAATTCATATCCTGATGTTCTATGTAACATAACTCACTCACTCTCTCACTCATTGGCTGAACCACCTAATCTTACTAGGGTCATGGGGATGCTGGAGCTGACAGTGGGGTACACCCTCATCAGCTCACCAGACCACTGCAGGGCCATCACATAACTTAATGCAAAATAAATAAATAAACCAATCTGAAAAATATGTAGTTTTCTGGTTTGAGAAGCGATCTTTGCTCCAGCATTTGCTAAACCTCCAGCATTTGTTAAACCTTGTGTTTTCATTTCCTTTAGCATCATATAATTAACTTTTTTCCTTTTGATTGATTCTGACAGTATAGCGGCTATATCTTGTGTCAAAGCTAACTAGCTAACCTCAAGAGAGATTAAGCTACTGGCTAACAAGGTAGAAATTCAGTATGAGTAGTACAGATTTAGGAAACGAAGTTTGAGTTCAAATCAAACCACACTCATACCCTTGAGTATCTTCACTGATTTGAAGTAAACAGAATTCTAAAGATTTGTGTGAAAAATGCTAGCACAGTATTTTATATTCTTTAATATTGATTTGCTTTTAAAAAAAATAGTTATTGATATTTTATTCTTCTTCTCGATATTGATAGTTTTTATTCTTCTTTAAATATAAGACAGTCATAAATAGCATTTCACTACATATTGTACTGTGTATGATTTTGTATGTTCATTCATTCATTCATTCATCTTCTGAACCGCTTATTCCTACTTAGGGTCACGGGGAGGCTGGCGCCCATCTCAGCCGACCCTGGGCGAAGGCGGGGCACACCCTGGACACCCTGGAAACCCACGCAAGCACAGGGAGAACATTCAAACTCCACACAGAAACGCCTGAGCTGGGAATCGAACCCAGGACCTTCTTGCTGTGAGGCGGATGTGCTGTGCCACCCACTGACCACTGCGCCACCCACTGACCACTGCGCCACCGTGCCGCCCTCGTTTTTGTATGTGACAAATAAAATTTAAATTTGATTTAGCCATACCATGAACTACTCACTAGCCTGTCATTTTTAGCGTTTTCCACCAGCCATATTACATCATCATACAATGAGTAAAGTAGCTCTATTACTTAATTCACCTGATAGCTAATATAGCATTTACTCTCTATTAAGGCATCTTCAGCAGGCCCTGCAAACTTTTACATGTAAACTCACCTGCAATAACTACACTAGCATCTTACGTCAGAACCTGGGCATCGCCCCCACAAGTTGCATATGTACACCGCAAATGATTAATTACGCTCTTTTGGTGGGAAATATGTGAATTTTAAAGATTTGTGTGAAAAATGCAAGCACAGTGTGTTGCACTGATACTTAAAAGCAAGAGGAAAAAAGTTAAAACGTGGGATGATATGGAATTAAGGCAGATAGTCACATGAGTGTACAGTGTATTACTGTTTGCCTTTAACTGAGGCTAAAGTAAAGAGATACTACTAATATGATGTTTAGGTAAGATTACATAGTAATTGTAGTTTGCATCTGTTTTGCAGATTACGTTTCTCAGGATGGTATACTGTGATATAATGAAACAAGAGGTGCCTGTCACATTAACTTTAAAGGTCAGCATAATGGCATTGTGGTTAGTGGTGGAGCCTTATAGCTTCAGGGTCAGGAGGGTTTGTTTGATCTTGAGATCTGTATGCTCTTAGACTTTGCATTAGCATTGGGGTTGTCATTGCAAGGTCTTTAGCAACAAGGGCTACTGCAGCATAGTATTCCTATATGCAAGAAGTATTCAGGGGCAGCATGATGGTATGGGCTCCTTGAGGGTGTTACTCTGTGGAGTTTGCTTGTGTGTTCCCTCTGGGTCCTCCGGTTTCCTCCCACAGTCCAAAGACATTCACGATAGGCTAATTGGCTGTTTCAAATTGGTGTGAATGTGAGTGTGAGCAAGAGACTTGCTTGTGAGTAGCTTTTGGTGTACCTTGTCTTCGACCATAGCCAGCTGACATAGGCTCCAGCCTCCTTGCAACCCTAGTACAATTAAGTTGTTTGGAAAATGAATGTATGAATTATTTAGGTGTTAAGGGTAGGATTTAGCTACATTCTGCTATAATTGAAAAAATAAGCTTAAATCATACACGGATTTTACATTTTAAGAACAAACAATGCAATGCTCTTGTGGCAAATGGGGATATTTGGCCTTGAAAGAGTTAAAAGTCCAAAGTAAGGTGATAGTACGGTTCACCTTTATGAAGATAAATCTGTATTATTCATATTTATGGGCACATGTGGACAGATGTCAGAGAAATTAAGAACAGCTGTAATCATGTAGGATGACACACAAAGGTCTCTCAAGACTCCTTCTGACCAGATATCATCTCTGCACATATGAGATTCAGTTATGGAAATATGTTCTGAGATAAAATTGATTGGTCGTCTAACTAACCTGATCATGACACTTTCTGCTCAGAGAACATTTAAATGAATAATTGAACTCTTTGCTCTCTTTCATCATCTTTCAGAAAATGTTCTGGTCTGCTGTTGCACAAAAGATGACAAGATATGTCTTTATTAATTCACCCAGCAATTCCCTTTTCATAAATTTCTAATGAGATTTTATTTAATAAAAAAAAAAAAACCTCCACCCTTAAACATGCTGGATATGTTTATATTAAAATAATAACGATGCGCTTGTGCGTTTTGTGGGTGACACTGGATTTTTATTTTATTTTTTCTTAGTCTTGTGTGAAGTTGTTGGTTGTACAGAGATGTTGAAATTAAATTTACAAATTTTTAACAATCTCAGACCCAATGGACAACAGTTCGGTTTTACTGTTAGCTCTAAAACCAAAAAACATA